>BQNB010002200.1:64361-116861 GCA_026074375.1 Tanacetum coccineum
ATATATATATATATATATATATAGATATATATATATATATATATATATATATATACATACATACATATATATATATATATATACATATCTATATATATATATATACATATCTATATATATATATACATATATATATACATATACATATATATATTATGTAACTAGTATATATACATACATATATATATATATGTATATATATAGATATGTATATATATATATATATAGATATGTATATATATATATATACATAGGGATGGGTTCTAAGAAAAACCATATTTTGCTAGAAAACCCAGAAAACTCAGAAAATCAAACAGATGCCCTAATTTTTTCAGGCTATGTAAAAGATTTTTTAGGGCATCTGTTTAGTTTTTTAGGGCATCTGTTTGGTTTTTTTGGGTTTTTACAGAGTGTAAATCGAGGCCATATTTGCCTAAAAAAACAATTTTTATTTTGAAAAAATTAGGGCATCTGTTTGGTTTTTTTAGGGCATTTGTTTGGTTTTTCTTGGTTTTCTGGGTTTTCCACCAAAATTAGGTTTTCTCATGATCCCATCCCATATACAAGAATATACACTAAACAATTTAAGGGTTAGATCTAATCTAATGTTAAAAACCAAAATATCAAAATAAAAATCAAGATTATTTTTCACTCCCCGGCAACGGCGCCAAAAAGTTGATGTGTTGTAGTGTAGGTGTTATTTATGTGTGATTCAAGTTTTAAATTTATATTTTGCCGACTTAACCAAAAACAACACTTTAACGGGCAGTGTACCCGGTCAGTAATAGTTTCGTGGTAAGTAGGGTGTCGATCACTGAGAGCGAGGTTAAATCTATCAATTTAATTAATATCTTGGTTGTCTAATCTATGTAAGTTCTATTCTAATCTAATCCTATGTTAAACCTATGTCAGTCTAAATCCTAAATCTATTGAAAAGGGGGTTTTCAGCCTGAGAGATTGGCACGGTTTTGATGGTGACTACAATCAATCCTAGACACTGTTACCCACGCAAGCTAATTAACAGAAGATAAAAGAGCGGTCGAACCTAATATAAGAAAAACTGTATTAACCATTATTAATCTGATAAAAAAGTTGGTATGTTTATTAAGTGCAATGATTTCTTCTCTCGAGGCGGCATATCATTCTTAAGACTTAGGCTTTACTTCTTCCTAAGACCTAGACACAATAATTCTGTCACAATTAAAGCATCCGTATAAAGCATCCTAATTTGCTGATTATAATCTATCTTAGGGATTAAAGCTATGGTGATCTTGTTAAACCCTAGCTCATAGTGACTTTACCCACTTACCGCTTAATGGTAATCTATACACTAGTAGTCCACTTGTCTAACTATCCAATGGAATCATAACGTTATTTGTTGAATTATCTAGGTCACATGCTAGTCAACACGATCAATAAACCATTAGCAATGTCCAATTAACTAGTTAAGCCCGAAGCGTATCCTAGAGACAGACTTAGAAGGACAATATTTGTATAACTATTATTCTAGATGTATAAATTACTCTATGGAGAGCTATCCCGGACTCTAGATCCGCTTGGTCCACTTAGCTAGATCCAGTTGAATGATAGGTCGCATACAAAAGTGCGTAAACAAGTATAAATTGATAAACATAAACAAGCACTCAACGATAAATCAAGAAATCGATATAAACAAATACCAAACATTCAGATCTTCATAATAATGGCTAATACCCAAAGGTATTAGCCTTTAAACGTCATAATAAATACAAGAGTAATAATTTAGCCAAGGTAAACTAACTGAGTTAACGAATGATACCAAAAACTGAACGATTACTAAAGTATATGGAATTACACGATGTCTCCTATGGAATTGAATACGTTGCTCGACCTCTTCTGCTCTTTTTCTCTTCTGAAAATCGACTTTTGTGGTTTAGGTATCGAGAATATGATTTAGCACACTTAAAACTATTTTTTGAGTTTTCTATTTATAAGGTGTAAAAGTCGGTTAAATATGGTGTAAACAATGAGTTGGATACGGCGTATTAGGGATTTTTAGAGTAGGAACCACGTTTGATATCTTCCAGAATATTATATTGATTCCATATCTTGAAAACGGTATATTGAGTCCTCTAGATATGGTGTATTGGTCATTAGTCTTCTGTGGTCTTTTGGTGAGTGCAAGCACGGATACGCCGTATCTTCTTGATGGATATGGTGTATTGGTCTTTAGAATAGTAATCTTCAAAATATCATCATTTAAGCTCCAGAATGCGCGCCTTTTGCTATCTTTCACCAATTACTCCATAATTACTGCAATTCTCAAATATAAACGATTAAGTACTAATTCTTTCAAATAACTATCAAGATGGTTAATATCATAGGATAAATGATGCTATAATACAGACGTTATTTAATGTCATCAACATGCTCAATATATACAATCTAACTAATGACCCGATTTAAGGTAGATGAAAATAACATGGAGATCATTTGACAAACATATGGTGGTTTTGACTTAACTTTTCTTCCCCATTCTTTCACGAAATAAATACTATCCGATGGTCTCAATCGTCCCAAAACAATATTTACAAGGATAAGGACTTAGCAACCGTGTACTCAAATAATTAACTTGGTTTAATACAAATAATGTACTAAAAGTGAGTACATATAAGGTAGGCTAAGGCTTTTTGGGTGTAACAATTAGTTTAAGGTTGACAATGCTCTTCATTAATAGTCTGGCTTAACCAGAAAATTACGAGAACTATGAAAAAGGATAGGCTAAGAGGGTTGTACTAGGGGTATCCTGCACTAAAGGTGAGTGCATGGAAAGGGTGTGGGATAGTTATATGATCGAGGTGACCATCATAACAATTACAGGTTTAAAACATAGGTTTAATAATTAATATACATTAATTGAAATTTATATTTATTAAATTTAAATATGATCTGTTGATATTTGGGAGGGGGTAGATCTGGGTGATGATTGATCTAATCCTCTTATCAAGTAAATTCTAATACTTACTATGCGGTCTCGGGATGCATCATAAAAACAAGTTCTAGAATTTAATACTACCGGTACACTCTCATAATCCTAAAGTAACCAATACCATTCTTCCAAAAAAGGTAACAAAACCACGCATACATATCCTTAACGACAGAATAGACATACATGATTGCTTAATCCTTAACTCGAACAAGCTAAAGGTATAATATCTAAGGGCGAACCTCACATTGTAGGGGTGGAATTTTGAGGGTTATTGTGCTAGTCATATAAATTCCTATCCATGAGACGCTATTAATACTCGATTTTCGTCGATATGTGTCATAAAAAATTAAATTTGGGTAAAAATCACTTTCTTATGTTATGTTTTGATATATTACCCATAATTTTAAGGACAAAGCAAATGACAAATGAAAGAATAGTTTCTAAGGTTTGTTTTCCCCCTACACTTGTTTTGAACATTGTCCCCAATGTTCTCTAGAAGTACCCATTAAAACAGATAAAGGGAAAAGAAAACAAGGAAAATAAACTAGTACTCCCCTGCTTTGCTCAATAATTAAGAAGAAACATGCGATAACTGGTTAAATCATCCTCCGAGAATCATCCAAAGAAACTTACTAAAAACTTCCAAGCTTCTTCTCATCAAATATTACCTGTAATCAAATACAAAGACAACTATACCAAGCATAAAACATGCGTTTTACCAAATATACAATGTGAATTTAGGGTTTGTTGATCCCTTCTTGACAGATCTTACTTAGCTTGTTAAAGCTTAGTTGTATTGGATAGATCCAAGACAACTATGGTAGAAACTATGATTAAGAATATCATAAACTATACGGAATCTAGTTTGCAATACTTAGAAAAACAATGAAACAATAAAACAAGATCTTTACTAAACTTTCAATATATTGAATACTATTTTGAGTTACAAAATAGCTATGAATACTAACTATAATTGCTATGCAAACTATGAAAACTAATATGAAAACTGATATCTAGATCTATGCCGTAGGGTTCCTTTTATACACCAAGGAAACCCTAATGGACTTACAAAATGCGTCAAGTGATCAATGCATATATATTCTAAATATATTTCATGCATATCACTTTAGCAGTACTAACTATTTATACTAACAATACTAACTACATAACTAACAGTACTAATAAATTGACAATACTAACATTTTGTACTGGCAGTACTAACTAAGCTTGGTAGTACTAACTCTTCCCTTGGCAGTACTAAGAGAGATAAGTTTAATTTCCAATAATCCTCCCCTAAACTTGTGATTGTCATCCAAATCTACAAGTTTCTCTGAATTAAACCGTCTGTGCTGAGAGGATGCTTCCAAACAGCTTATTGTCTTGGTCTGTTTACTAGTATGAATATTTTCCTTAAAAGTTCATTTGCCATTTCTGAATATTCATCCACTTGAAGCTTGATAGCCAACATCACAGTCATAAGCCCTCTTGTCAATGGATATTCTTTATCAACCAACATGAAGATGTCATGTCCTCTTACTAAAGATACATGGTAAACACCACATGTATCATAAAGCCTCCATACCAAAGGATCATGCATATACCTTTGAAGCTTCCATAGAGTATCATCATTATCTAGTTTAAACAATCTCTTCAGTTCAACCCATAATTCCTTCTCTTTATCATCTGTAGGCTCAGTTGTACTGAACCTCTCCTTAACCAAATCCCAAAGCTTAACCAGGTCATCTCTATCAAATTTATTCAACATATCAACAAAAATTTGATAAGCTTCTGTATGGTTTCCAACTTTGATAATTCTACAATACCTTCTTATATCTTCAGAGTAAACCTCCCAGTTTATGATTGGATATTTGACTTGTAAGGCTTCAACATAAACTACTTCCACTGGATCTACCATCATTATTTGTTGGAAATCCTCTTGTGATATCTCATCTGCTTTTGGTTCTTCAGTTGGTTTTGAGCCTTCTCTAATCTTTTGCCTCTTTGAACTTTCTTCTTGAAGATTTAGTCCTGCTCTTTTTGTTCCTTCTTTTCCCATAACTGAGTCCATGGGTATAAATGAGGTAACCTATATGTAAACTTTATCAAACATCTCCTTGAATTCATAAAAGCTTTTTCCCTTGAAGTGTTCCATATATGTACATATGGTCTTTTTTTGCTGAGACATGGTTTGAGGTTTATTTCTGATTGCCTCATATCGCTATGCAGCTTGTAACTTCTTTCTTTTGTCAATGAGCTCAGCAAGTAATCTTTCCCTTTCTGTAATGGATAGACTTTCCTTTTCTTTCTCTAACATTATCTGAGCTAGATCCTCATCTACTTGAATTTGAGCTTGAACATCATCCCAATCAACATTAGAAACTGAGGGATTAGCTTCCTCATCAGTAACTTCACTTGCAAGTAGTTCTTCTTGTTCTGCATTAATCTTTACTTCTTGTTCTGCATTAAATCTTGCTTGTTCTTCTTCATGCAACTTCTGAGCTAATTCTTCATCAAGGCTCATCTGAATTTGAACTCTCTTTTTAATCTTCTTTGGTTGCTTAGATTCTTGCATAATGGCTTTACCCTTATCCTTTGTTGCTCTTGGTGAAGGAATACTTTCTTGAACCATACCAGCAGTACTAACTGGCATTGAAGCACCAACAATACTAACTGATTCTTTAGCAGTACTAATCAATCTACTAGCAGTACTAATTCCACCACTGCTAGTACTAACTGTCCTTCTTCTTCTAGTATAAGTATGAACTCTAGCTGCATCTGCAAGTACCTTAGCTACACTAAAAACTCCTAACTGATCTTCAGGTTTACTTCTTTGACTGTATGCCTCTCTATAAGCACTAACCTATGTATCAGTCTCATCTTCAAACCTCCCCTGATCCTCAGCATCAATTTGAACCAGAGTAACTCCTGCATATTGATCAACGTCTTCTATCATACTATTCCCCAGTTTGGAAGTATCATCCACATCTTCTTCATCACCAGAAACAACAATCTTGGCTCTTGTTCTAGCTTTACTTGACTTGACTATTTTCTCCAACCTTTTCACCTTTATGATGAGATTTTGTTAGATCATTTTACTGAATAGATCTTAACCTTCAGCTTGCAAAGAGTTTGCTCCTTTAGATAATTCTAAAGCAACAATGATGAAACACTATTGCTTATGCAGAATCTAAACAATAATGCTAAGAAGAACAATATTGAATATCATAAAAGAACTTTTATATTAAAACTTGAATCTGCCTAGGTTACAGATTACAAACTATGATTTACTAATCGATCTCTATGATCTATGTAGAACTATATCTACTAACTATGCCTAAGGTTCCTTTTATAGACTAACGAAACCCTAATGGGCTTTACAAAATGCGTACAAAGATCATGCATATCCTTTCCTAAGATATCTCATGCATATCTTATAAACGGTACTAACTATTTTATACTATCGGTACTAACTATCTGATTAGTACTAACATTTTGTACTGTTAGTACTAATTACAACTAGCGGTACTAACTAATATAACTAGCGGTACTAAGTTAGGAATACATAATACCCAATAATCCTCCCCTAAACATGATTGTTCAACTTGTTAACCTTCATGTTTCTTTAGTTTATTCTTCTTAAGCTCTTGGAGGATGTATCCAAACACTTTGACAAATCTTTGATCTTGATCATTGATAATTTTGACATCTTTAGCTATCCATCTTTATCAGCAACATGTCTTCTTAGCAACACAGCAACATCCAACTAAGTTGGCTTTGTAGTTTTTGGCAAACTATCAGTCATTAACGGATTTAATATTCCTTTACTTTTAGCCGTTTGCTCTGGGATAGCCAATTCTTCATTGTAAACAATAAGGTGAATTAAGAACCTTATAGTTTTGAGTAAACTATCAACTATCAATAGATTTGATTTATCTTTACCAAAAGCCATTTGCTTTTGGACTAGTCAATGCTTCATTACCATAACATGGTGCATTAATAACCATATAGTTTTTAGCAAACTATCAGCTATCAACAGATTTGATTAGTCTTTACCAGGAACTGTTTGATCCAGGACTAACCAACTCTTAACAGTGAAGTAAGGTGAGTTGAGAACCATACAATTTTTGGTAAATTGTCAACCATAAATGGATTTGAGAAGTCTTTACCAGAATCTGTTTGCTTCTGGACTAGTCAATTCTTGATGTCTGTTAGACATAGTAAATTGAAGACCATTTGTTATGTGGTGGTTAGCCAACACCCAAACCCTTCTCAATTCCATTCCTGACATTACTCTTCATTAAGCTGTTACTTAATGAATCTTACCAATTGTAGTACATCAATACTTTCCTCTTCAATCTCCAATCCTAAATCAAGCATTCTTTGCAACAATTCCTTAGAGAGAGGATACCTTCTTTCAACTAGCATGTAGATGACTGTCCCATCCTTAAGCTCTAGTATGCAAACTCCACAAGCTTCATATGACCTCCATCTGACAATCTCCCATTCTTGTTGATTGTTCTAGAAATCACCTTGATCATTTTCTTCTGTTAAGGATTCCATCATAATCTTCAAGTCTCCCCAAAGAATCAACTCAATATCTTTTGGTGTGATTTCTAAGTACTACTTCATTACCAAGTCATATAAATGAAACAAATCCAGTCTATCAAAAATGTGTAGTACCTTCATTAGAGAGTTAAATGCCCTGAAATGCCCATTAACTCTGTAGACAACAAGGTAACAATCCTTAGACATTTTTTGTGTTCATCATCACTATCATCATCTGGCTATGGTCTTGGTCTTTTCCAAGCAATCATCTTTACATGACCACTCTTTCTTTTCTTTATATCCTGCTCTGTCACTTCTTGTTCAGCATGTACCTTTGCTGTGTCTTCTTCCCTTGGAGTTTCTTTGACAACCCTCTTCTTTAATCTCTTCTTTTTAGTATCTTTATTTAACTCTTTAATCTGTCTCTCATCCTCAGCAGATCTAATAGCAACAAAGTTCTGATCTTGCCTCTTTAATCTTTCATATAAAACATGTATTTCTTCAAAGGTTTTGGTCTTCAAATCAGAATGCTTCTTTCCACCAACATGCTTTAAATAGGTCATCATTTGGTTTCTTAGTTGAATTCTTGTAGGTGGTTTATTTCTGATAGCTTCAGACCTTTGTTGAGCAAGAAATTTCCTTTATGCATCAATGGTATCATGAAGAAATTTTGCTCTCTGTTCAATGGTAAACTTCTCTCTTTCTTCCTTATGAAGCTCCTCAGCAAGAATCTTGTCTGCATTTATTCTTGCCTATATAAAATCATATTCATTAGTGAGAGCAGCCTTAGTAGCTTCTTCTTCAGCTAACCTTTTCTTTTCCTCTATAGCTTCCCATTCTTCTTGAACCTTTCTGGCCACCTTTTCATCCTTAGCAAGCATTTTAAATTTCTTTTCAGCTTCAGTGATATCATCTAATTCAATATCAGATTTACCTTCTTCATCAATCATCTTTTTGCCTTTATCTTTTGGATCAATCTTGGGAAGAGGCTTTAATGTTAACATAGATCTTGTTGAAGTAGACCTTGGTCTCTTAGTATCTTCAACATTCCTAATCTCTACTCCTTTTTCCTTTTCCTTCTGTTTGTTCTGACTCATTGTGATGAGAACTTGTGTAATGGTCTCATCATCACCAAATATTGTTGAATTAGGTATTGAAATTATTGTTGGAGCTATTTGAGTATAACTTTTCCCTTCATTTTGATTAGCAGTACCTTCACCTTGTCTATCTGTACTAACTTTTGCACTGTCGGTACCTCCATCTTGCTTGTTAGTACCTTTATTTCTCTTGTCGGCACCTTCATTTGGCTTGACAGTACTAATAGGAGCTTTAGTACTTACTTCCTTATCTGTACTTTCCTTCTCTTCTAACACCACAGAGCTTGTCCTCCCCTTATCTTGAGCATCGTCAGTCTCCATGTAGTCTAGTGTATCATCCACATCTACAAGATCATCAAGATCTTCAAAAGCTAGATCTTTATGCACAGATGGTTCACCCTTGGAAGATTTGACAGATTTCCTCCCCTATTTGGATACAGACTCCTTTTGTACCCCCTTTTTCTTCAGAGAAGTCTTCCTTGCCAATCTTTTCTTCATTGCAACACTCTTCATCTAGGCTTTGTGATGTGTGATAAGTGGTTTAGCTCCCTTCTTTAGCTTCTTGACCTGAGCCTTCAAAGCTTTAATTTCTTTAGCCTGAGCTATGACCTGTTAACATAAAGACACACAAAGGTCATATATACTTTGGAGTGTCAGACCATCCTCATTCCCTGATAGGGATGTATCATTGGATGACTGACCTCCATGATTCCCACTAGAACCCTCTGGATTAGGATCAGGAATAGGAATAAAAGGTGAAAGTCTAGGAGAAGGGTCAGCATGTTGCTCAGATTGGTCTTCATCTGGGTGAGTAAGAGAGGGTATGTGTTGGATTTCAGATTGTCTTTCTAAAACTTCACCCTCAACAGCTGTTGGTTGAGCCAACATAGAATCAAATAAATATGTAACCTTCCCTGAAAAGTTCTTACCCTTTTTAACCATAAATGTCAAGACCTTTTTAGTTAGGGTTGGGACTGGAAAGTGGTCTAAGGGGACAGGTACATCCTTTAACTGATTGCTCAAAAAGATTTTTAAAAATCTTGGGTACATTACAAACTTCTTAGTTACATCCAAGTGTCTTATCATGCCACCAAAAATTAATTTTGAAAAATTATATTTCTGATTACTGGCTAAACAAATTACTGTTATGGCAATATTAGTGGGAATTTAATCCCAAGAGGTGCTTTTATAACTAATGCAGTGATTCATGGTATGAAAAATAAATTTCCATTGGGGTGAAAAGAGGGCTTTGTTAAAAGTTAAAATATTTAGGTCTCCCTCATACCTCATTAGCTAAAGATTATCAAATATAGCCTGGTTATTCAAAGAATTTATCCCATCAGCATCATCAAAAAGAAGATCACTTCTTATTGATTCCTCTGAGATAGTCATAGGCTTGCCAGCAACTGTGGCATCTATATAACTAATGTTGTTGACTGTTCTAGACTTAGTAGTTGTCCAGAACTGTTCAACAAATGAAGTTGAGACTATGGGACTTACAGTGAGTGCATAATGAATTAAACTGCGTATGAGAAAGTCCATAATCTAATGAAACTCTGTATTCCCATCCGTCTTTTCCAAATAGGCCACTATATTGTGCTTAGAGCAGAAATCCAAACTAGCCATCGTATATTTGATTTTGGTTATCGTCGGTGATGAATAATTAGGGTTTGTTAATTGAAATCGTTTAAGAGAGCTAAGAAGGATCAATTGTGTAATTGAGATGGGTATTTATAGTAGTAGCATCCCCAATTGCAAAGAAACCTCCAAAAATTAAACTATAGACCCCTACCGGTATTTTCTCTAACGGCTTTATAGTGGTACAAACTTTACCTGTCGGTACTAACTATTGTTAACCAAAAATGGAACAAGTTTGAAAACAAAAACTCTTCAGTACCATCCATATCTCTCTCTAATGACTCTCTAGAACCCAAATAACTCAATGAAAAACATCACCATTGGCAAAATCCTTCTGGTCACATACAAACTGTACAACAAATCATCTTGCCTCCCCTTAATCTTAGCTACAGATTCAATAGTCCAATGCTAACCACCAAAAAGTTAAATCTTGTGACATCAAATCCTTTAGTGAGAAGGTCTGCAACATTAGAATCTTTGTGAATCTTGATAACCTCTATCTGTCTCTTCTTATAGCAATTTATTATAAAGTGGAATTGAATCTTAATATACTTGGTCCTTAAATGAGCAACAGGATTCTTTATAACACTTATAGTGCTCTCATTATCAATATGGATTTTGGTGTTCATGAAATTAAAACCATAATCCATCATTTGATTCTGTATCCATAATACTTTCTCACAACAGTTAGCAGCTGTAACATATTCTGCCTTAGTAGTATAATTTGCCATACTAGTCTGCTTCTTGCATTACTAAGATATCAATCTTCTACCAAGAAATTGACAGCCACCTGTAGTTAATTTTCTATCAAGACTGGCTCCTCCATAGTTATTATCTGATAAGGCTTCTAGTACAAAAGGTGAATCCTTACGATACCATAAACCTAATTTGGGTTGATGTTTGAGGTACTTAAAAATCCTTTTACTGCGTTTAAGTATGAAACTTTTAGAGTGACTTAAAACCTAGAACAGGCACAGACAACAAACATGATATCTGGCCTTGATGCTGTCAAATACATTAGAGAACCAATCATAGATCTGTAGACATGGACATCTACATCTTCACTATCTTCATCCTTGACTAGTGGCTTATTAGACTCAATAGGAGTAGTAGTTGTTTTGATGGACCAATAATGAAACTTCTTTAAGGTGTCAACAACATACTTGTCTTAACTAATAAAGATTCCATTAGGTTGTTGCTTCACTTGTAGTCCCAAAAAGAATGTGAGTTCACCCATGGAACTTATCTGGAATCTTTCATGCATACATTCTTCAAACTCTGTACACATAGACTTCTTAGTAGAGCCAAAAATAATGTCATCCACATATACTTGGACTAACATAATGTCACTCTTGTTCTTCTTGATAAAAAATGTTTTGTCTATGGTACCCCTTTTGAAACCATTTTCCATCAGAAAAGAAGAAAGTGTCTCATACCAAGCTCTAGGAGCTTGATGTAGACCATAAAGAGCTTTGATCACCTTATAGACTTTGTTTGGATGAGCAGGATCAATAAAGCTTGGAGGTTGATGGACATACACCTCCTCTTCAATAGTGCCATAAAGAAATGCACTCTTAACATCCATTTGGTAGACAGTAAATCCCATGTATGATGCAAAGGCTAAAAATAACCTAATTGCCTTAATTCTGGCAACAGGTGCAAAAACCTCATCATAATCTATACCTTCCTCCTGTCTGAACCCTTGTGCTACAAGCCTTGCTTTGTTTTTCAAAACAATACTTCTCTCATCCTTCTTATTCCTGAAGACCCACTTTGTGCCAATTACCTTTTTCCTATATGACAAATCAACAAGTATCCAAACCTTCTGTAGTTTGAACTGAAGCAATTCCTCTTGCATTGCTTCAAACTAGCTTTCATCTGGTATGGCTTATGATATAGTCTTGGGTTCTTCTTGAGTGAGAAAACATGCAAACAAACAGTTCTGATGATCCTTGTGATTTGTTCTGTTCTATTTGTGAATGTAACTTACCAAGGCTTGTTGTGCTAAAGAAGCCTTTTGAATCTTTCCTCTTGTTTGCACTGCTGACTTAGGATCTCCTAGAATTTGATCTTTTGGATGAATCTTATGAATTCTGAGTGTGGGAATAGGATTGACAGCAATGGTGTTATCCATGTTGTTGAAATAAGCTACTGCACCCACATCTTCATCATCATCATAAGCTCCATTGAATATTCCATCATTTGGGAGAGTATCAGAAGCATCTTCCAAGTCAGGCATATTTGGATCAATGGGTAGATCAGCATTAGGGAGAGTAGATGCATCAATAGGTATTCTTCCTCCAAGATAAACAAATGTTGATTCACTAGCATTTATACTTGTGGAAGTATTAGCAGTACTAACAAATGGCCTATCAGTACTAACAGATGGCCTATTAATACTAACAGATGTCCTATCAGTAATAACATATTGCCTATCAGTACTAAGTTTGTTAGTACTGGTAGCCTGAGCTGCCGTCTTTTGAGATGCAATGCTCCTCTTTTCTTCTTAAAAGGTTTATCTTGTAACATCATCCATAGCTTTAGCATCCAATTCTTGTGTAACCATCTTCTCAAGTTCATCTTGCAAGACTTGTTCACTTTCTTTCATCTGATGTTGTTCTTCCTTGGCAATATCATCTTCTGTATCTTGGACATCCTTGTTTGGAGAAGCATTTTCAGAAGGTTTTTCTTGTGCATCCTGAACAACATCTTCTACTGGAATCCTTGTCCTATAAGGGTGTAGTAGAATCAGTATGTATTCCTGAGTAGGATCTTTATCTTTTCTTGATGAACCTCCTTTAGGATCACTTCCAAAAGCCACAAAGCCTCCATTGTAATCTTCATAATATGAAAGATAAGTTTTGTTGCCAGTCATATGGCTAGAGCAAACACTATCCACCACTGCATGATCCTGTAACAAGATCTCTGGATTGCCCTGCATAAAAAGTAAGAGAATTAGTATCTCTTAGGGACCCAAGCCATTACAGACTTAGATATCCCTTTTGGGTCATAATACTCAACCTTTTTGAGCATGAATGATCCACTGTCTTTGGACACATGATCCAAGTAATCTCCCTTAGGCCTCCAAACCCACCTTGACTTTTTAAGAACAGTATCCATCTTACCCTTACCAGTATTAACTACTGCTATTGTCCCAACAGTAATAATATTTTGAACCCCAAAAGTTTTAACATCTTGTTTTAAGTCTTTGGGTCTAAAAGTTGGTTTTGTGTGGTAAGACTTCTTGATAAGTAAATATGAGCCTCTTGGTCTTACATTGTCTATTCTTGGGTAAATTAGTCTAATAGCACCACCAGTTTGTGCTATTTTTGGGGCAAATGGTCTAACAGTACTAATAGGCCTAGCAGTACTAAATGGCCTAATAGTACTAACTGGCCTAGCAGTATTAAATGGCCTAGCAATACTAACTGGCCTAGCAGTACTAACTGGCCTAGCAGTACTAACTGTGTGAACTGCTCTTTTCTTATTTTGCTTAACAGGAGTAATCAAACTTGTTCTTGTTAGTACTCATGATGGGACAAAGGTCTTTCTTAAATGAGGGTATTTCAATTTATTTAAAAATCTTTGATGATTAACCCTTTTACCATTATCCCATACTGGTTTGTCCACCCTTGGACCAGTATTGACCACAGTTTTTAGCTTAGGTTCTTGACTCTGTTTGTCATGAAAAGTACAATCTTTGATCAAATGGCCAGTACTTTTACAGACAAAGCAGGCTTTTATTTTCTTAAATCCAATTCCTTGTTTCTAAAAATTTTGACTAATTTTATCAACTCAAGTTTTAACTGTTTGAGTCTTATTAGTCTTAACAAGACTAACTGTTTGCACTTCAGACACATCATCCTCGTCATCTGAGTTCCAATCCTCAATGATAACTTTATCTCTGTTAACTGATTCATAAACTGTCTTAGGTTTTTGAGTATTTGCTTCATTTGTTTTACCTACAGTCTCACTTGTTTTAATATTAAGATCAGTTGTTTTTTACTCAGTTATTTTCTTCCTAATGGCATATTCATCCAAACATGTAAATGATATGTCAGCTCTTGGGGTTAAGAAGTTCCATGTCATAGGAGGGGGAACAACATAATACCCATCTGCTTTAGAAAACCTATCGTTAGCTGGTGTGGACTCTTCATCACTAGATCTGACATCTAAAGCACTCAAACTAATCTCACTATCAGTTTTAGAATTGTTACCCATTTCATTCAATTATGTACCATACCCTAAAGCAGTTTTATCTCTAGCACTCATTTGACTGTTGAGTAATTCATCAAGATTCTTGGACGATTCTTCCCATTTTTCTATCTTTAATTTCAAATCATCTATTTCCTTAACAACTTTCTCTAATTCCAGGTAAGGTTGTTAATTTTTATTTCTCTGCATTTAAGCTCATAGTTTTGAAACTCATATTTTTCAGCCCAAGCCAGTTCATTCTTTTCGTGTCCAAGAATTATAGATTCTAGAGACTCTAAGGCTAATTCATAACCCTGAATTTCTAGTCTAACTCTGCTATGTTTTTCTCTTTCACTATCATAATTCTTTTAAAGAGTTTTAAAAGATTCAAGACATTGTTTAGAACATTTTTATACCTCATTGTCAGAAGAACTTGATGAGCATGAAGAAGAGATTCCCATTAAAGCATAGTTGACTAGTTCTACTTCAAAATCATTACTCCAGTCATAGCCTCCTAGACCATCTTGAGTCACCAGTGCCTGTGATGAAGATTCATTTGTTGGTGCATTGATCCTTCCATTGTCACCATAAGATCTTCTCCCTTGATTCCTTCCAGATCTGCAATCCCTAACAAAGTGCCTTTTTTCTGTGATAATTGTAGCACTTAATTTTTAACTTATAAAAAGAAACATGTCATTTTTATTTGAAGTCCAAGTTCCTTCCTATTTTCTGAATGAATTTCTTCACTCTGACAGTTAACATAGCCACCTGCCATCGAAGATCCAATTCTTCTAAGTCATCTTCATCAATCTGCTAAAAATCCTTTTTTTCAAGTTGAGGACTGGTTGTTGGTTGTGCAAAGAAAGAGCACGCTACATCATGAGCACATGGGGTAGATGAAGCTTGACTAATTCCTCCAATAGTACTAACCTCAAAATCTCCACTGGCAGTACTAACTTCATTAGTACTGCTAGTGTTCTTAGAAGAAAGAAATGCTAAGTTCTAAGAAGTAGTAGTGGAATTTAAAGACTTTTTCATCTCATCTTCATAGACCCTAAGGTTGTTGTAGAGGTCATCAATATCAATCTCATCAATATCTGGCTTATTTCTCATGATTAGAGAAATTTGATTCCATGAAGGAGGAAGACTTCTTAGGAACTTCTGGTTGATATCTTCCTTTGATATTAGAGAACCATGAACCTCCAGTTGACTTATGAGCTTTTAGAACCTATTATAAGCCTTGTCTAGACTTTCATTTGATGCAGTAGTAAAGTTTTCAAACTGATGTTCTTGAACATTCTTTTGCATCTTTTTGGATTCTTCATTACCTCCAAACCTTGATTTGATTGCAGCCCAGAGTGATTTAGCATCTTTAACATTGTGAAACTTGAGAAGGTATTGATTAGGTATTGCTAAAAGCAAGATGCTCTTAACTCTTTCTTGATTCCTTTTAGTAGCTAATTGTTTGGCAGTTTTAGGAGCAGGAGGAGCAGATGTTTCTCCAGTTGGTGCAGGCTCTTCTTCTAGATCTCCATTGACAATAACATCCCATAGGTTATGGTCTGTGTGACAGATATATTGTCGCATTCTCATGCTCCAAATATCATATTCTCCCTTCTGGATGATAGGTATTTCCATTGCAGTGATAGTGGGTGGAGGAGTGTCCTTTTCTGCCATCTTACAATTGAGTTCTTCTTATTCAGAGTTTCCACACAGGCTCTGATACCACTTGTTAGATCATTTTACTTAATAGATCTTAACCTTCAGCTTGCAAAGAGTTTGCTCCTTTAGATAATTCTAAAGCAACAATGATGAAACACTAAGTAAACACTATTGATTATGTGGAATCTAATCAATAATGCTAAAAATAACAATATTGAATATCACAAAAGAACTTTTATATTAAAACTTGAATCTGCCTAGGTTACAGATTACAAACTATGATTTACTAATAGATCTCTATGATCTGTGTAGAACTATATCTACTAACTATGACTAGGGTTCCTTTTATAAACTAAGGAAACCCTAATGGGCTTTACAAAACATGTACAAAGATCATGCATATCCTTTCCTAAGATATCTCATGCATATCTTATAAATGGTACTAACTATTTTATACTATCGGTACTAACTATCTGATTAGTACTAACATTTTATACTGTCAGTACTAATTACAACTAGCGATACTAACTAATATAACTAGCGGTACTAAGTCAGGAATACATAATTCCTAACAGATTTGTAAAAGCAGTATTATAAACTTTCTTTGTCTGTTGTAAGTCTCTCTCTAATGCTAGAACTTTGTCTGGCAATTTGGTAACCAAATCCATCAATTCATTAGGTTATATTCTTCCCTCATCACTTCCAAGTATGTGAACTTTTAGGAGAGGTAAATCATGGGGCATGGATGAGGTCTTATTAATGTTACCACTGCCCTGTACTGCATCTAAACTAGAGATAGTAGTGGCAACCCCTCCATGTCTGACATCCATACCTATGGATGCAGCCTTATCTGCTACATTGGTGTGAGTAGGAGAACAGGGTTGAGGAACCTCAGTTTCCTGTCTGGTTGGTATCCTAGAAGGTGATGAAAGTGGTAGTTGTGAGGTTGTTGGAGCACCTGAGGGTGTGTGATGGGACTCAACTAGGATTGTTGATCCTTCACCCTACATAATTTTACCTTGAACAAGCATTGTTGGAAATAATGGGATGTCCACCCCAGTGTATCCCTTAGAAGTGCTTCTCATATTGCTAAATAGTTTTTGTGCGAGGGTAGGAGCAATATAAGTTTTGTTGTAAGGTAAAAGCAGTCTCTTATTCTTGTTCAAAAAGATTTGAATAAATCTTGGATACATTAAAAATTTAGACTTACTATCTAAGTTTTTCACCAGGCCTTCAAAAATCATCTTAGAAAAGTTAAAAGTCCTGTTTGTGGCCAAGCAAATAATAGCAGTTTATATATTGCTACTAAATTGTTCCCAAGCAGTCTTCTTAGGACTTAAACAATGAAGAATGGTATGGATTAAAAATCTCCGTTGAGGGGAAAAGTGACCCTTTTGGAAGGTCAACTTATCAGAGTTGGAAACATACCCCATAAGAGCAAGTTGTTCAAAGATTTCTGTATTAGGCAAAGTATTAATACCATAAGAGTCTTCTAACTTGAGATGTCTCCTAATAGATGCCTCAGAAACAAGCTTAGCTTTCCCATCTATTGTAGCAGTGATTTGTACTTCTCCATTATCTAGGGTGTTTGCAACAGCAATTTGCCAAAATTATTGGATAAGTGAAACATAGATAGTGGGATTTTTAGTAAGAGCATACTTTATGTGACTTGTATTGAGAAAATCCACTATATGGTAAAAACCTTCACTTCCCTCTATTTTATGTAAGTAAGCAACCATGTTGTGTGTATTACAAAACTCTAAATTAGCCATTGTTGATTGTGAAAAGGTGGACTGAGGTCTGGGATAGGTTCGGTTGTGAGAGTATGTGTGTTTTGCAAAGTTAATTGAGATTTTATAAAGGGCACTTAAGATTTTGATTGGACCGAGTGAATAAAATTGAATCTTTATCTTGAAGAAATATTATTAGTGAAAGAAAGATCAAGAATTATTAAAATTATAGACCCTTATAAGCGAATTATTTGGCAAAAATATCTTAACGGCTATATTAAATTGCAAAAAATATGTTATGCCTCAAACATTACTAACGGTATCATAGCAGTTTTAAGTTTAGCCTAACAGTACTAAGTAATGCCCATCAGTACTAAGTTTTAGACTAACAATACTAAATAATGCCCATCAGTACTAAGTAATGCCTAGCAATATCAGTTTTAACCTCAATTTTGTTCCAAAATTCATTTCCATCACCAATCTTAATTCTCACAAGCTCTCTTTCTGTTTTTATTCTCACTTTATCTCTTAATTCTTTTTCTCATTAAGTCACTCTTTCTGTTTTTGTTCTCACTTTATCTCTCACTCATAAGCCCTTTTAGGTAGATTTGTGCAAAGTTCCATCAATTCCTTTAGTCTCCCCACTTCCAAGTATGTTAACTCTTAAGAGAGGTGGATCATTAGACTGTTTAGATGTAGCCTCAAACCTAGTTTAAGCTTCTGCACCCCCTAATATGGTAACTTGGCACCCGAGACCACTATCTGAACCAGTTCCCTAAAGAAAAAGCTCATTAAGTGTTGCCATGGATTGGGTCCTATTCATGTTACCATTGTCTTGATTTGCTTCTAAGCTAGAAGCTGTAGTGGCAGCCCTTTCCATTCTATCTTCCCACTCCTTATAGATAGTCTCATCTGTAACAAGGTGAATAGGTCTACTAGACTGAGATATCTTAGTGGTCCTTTTGGCTTTCCTAGGTTTATGGGTCTTTTTGAGTTGAGATGATGAAAAACAGTGATTGGTTCTTCATTAGAAAGTTGAACAGATATGGTTGTGTGTTGGGAATCAGTAAGTTGTCCTGACCCTTCATCCATTTCTGCTTAATGTTACATTCCCTTTCATCCAATCGTAATTAACCTCCCCTCAAACAATACTTTAGAGATTAAGAAATCCAATGCTAGCAATCAGAAAGTTAAACCTGCTAACATCAAAAGCCTTTGTGAGAAGATCTACAACATTGTGGTCTGTATGAATCTTGATCACTTGAATTAACTTCTTCTCATAAGAATCTATGATGAAAAGGTGCCTAATCTTTATGTGCTTGGTTTTGGAGTGAAACACTGGGTTTTTCACAATACAGATTGTACTTTCATTATCAATGTAAATCTTGGTGTTCATGAAGTTGAACCCATAATCAAGCATTTGATTTTGAATCCATAACACCTGTCCACAGCAATTAGCAACAGCAACATACTATGCTTCAGTAGTAGAATTGGCAACTATAGTTTGCTTTTTACATTGCCATGAAATTAACCTTTTGCCAAGGAATTGACAACCTCCTGTTGTGGATTTCATGTCAAGGCTAGCTCTAGCATAATCACTATCAGAAAAGGCTTCCAAGTCAAATGGTGAATCTCTAGGATAAACGACACATTTAGAGGTCGTTCTCTTATATCTAGCGCTGTGTATTATGAAGTAGCACCCCAAGTGGTATTCCACTGCGTTGGGGGGAGAATTTGTGGTGTTTACAGATTGTAACCGAGGCGCTGTTATAGAGACCAGGGTTTGCATATTTTACCCTAGACTATAACCGTTTTCACAAACATTGCATCACATCAAACATTTTCAAAGTGCATACACGCTACTTGCTTATGTGCTTACATTACGTGCTGCATTAAGTGCTTACGTGACATACATATATGTAATATATATGCTTACATCTTTTGCGATATCGCCAACGTTATTTAATATAAGAAGTTATTTATAAAAATACCAGAAAGCCATAGCTACAGACATTGTAGTTGCACAATGGTCCCTCCATTATACCTCAGACATTGTGAGTTGCAGAATGTCTCATTTTATCTCTTAGACATTGTGAGTTTTGCACCATGGTCTCAGTTTCGTGCTCAACATTATTAAGTTAAACAATGTCTCCTAAAGAGACATTGTGTGTGTGTGTGTTTTGGTTGACTCGGTAGAAAAGGAGAATCTATTTCTTCCTACTTTAGACATATATTGTATACACCGAAGACCGTTATAAATTTTTGTTTACATGGAATTATGTATGAATCTAAGTATTCACAAGTCCTGATGAGTGGGACTTGTAATAATAAGAGATTGATAATGAAAATGTTATGTAAACAAAACCCCGTCACAGAGTTTCTGTTTGCATGGGAATACGTAATATATCTAAGTATTACAAGGTCTTGTATGGCCCGGGACTTGTAATAGGAGGATTTATAGATAAGTTGCTATGTTGACTGGTTCATCGAGACTTTTACCTGGTTTACTCTAACCAGGGTACTCATTACCTATCTTGAACTCTAGGTCGATATTTTTGGGTAGTTTTACTCCCTGTCTCCGAAGACGAGTTTGGAACACTCGTCCCATACTCATTAGAGCACATGCATCGTCATGTCATCCATCACCTTGAAAGTTATGTGGTACGCGTATTGCTCGTAATTATTCGGTAGGATGATTTATAATCTGTTATTAAAAGGATTGGGACTCCTCTTCATTTAATAACAATAAATATAAACACCGAACCATAAGTTTATAAATTTAAATTAATTACATAAATTGAGAACGCTTCCTTTATGCAAATGGATGAATTATAAATGATGGGCTTAATGGTATCCAATTGAGAAGATTAAGAACATGAACTCGATAATCACCGAATCTCGTTATAAAAGTCGAGAAAACAATCGTGTCTTGCTACTCCGCAATCTAGGCCATCACTTGGAGCTGCCTTATCACATTTCTTAGTTTATTACTTTTGCCGGTTGCCCTAATCCTCGCTGATCACGAACTGTTCGTATGCGAACTAACAAGACTTTTACACACGTGAGTTAATGAGTTGATATCGGTCCTTAAACTAGCGAACTGAGTACCATAAATCCTCCGTTTATCGCATAAGCTCTTCCGCGAGCTCCTCTTATTTATTGAACTTTATTCTGGGGATATTGTTTCTCGAGGGTCCTCACCCTCTGCATCCCATCACCATTTGTCATAGTTATTGTCTTTATGGTTGCTATTGTTGGGGTCCTGGAAGTGGGTCCCAGATAGTACAACTTTATCAACTATGGTATGAAACCCACCTTAAACAAGATAAGCAATGTCGACATAGAGTATTAGTGGGGTCAGTGAACTACGCATATGCAGACAAATAGTTACACCAATTAAGATCATGATACTACTAGTACTAGCCAAGTAAGTTGGTACTGTACATCCAAAACCAAGTGATGTGAATCATCGAACCTTACAGAATAGTAGAACGAGACTCCGTCCTCGGACAAATTAGAAACTTATACAAATATAAATACCACGCGACTACACATTTTCTTGAGTTTTTCCCTATAATGAGACTTGTTTTTTCCCGTCCTAGAACGCGGTATATCCCTGTCAAAGATCTGTAATAATATATTTTGATATACCCAATTTTGATGGATAAATCTCCTGGACCCAAACCTAACCAAAATTTTTGTAGATATGAGAGTGTAGGAATCAGCGGAGGGACAAAACAAAAAAAAATAACAAAATATATAGACCTACCCTGTCTACCGATATGTCCCACCCCGGACTTTGCTGAATACAGTTATCAGCGTCTTTTAGGACGAGTTATTAAACCTTAAGTCGTTTCCTTGGTCCCACATTACGGATACTGCAGGGAGGCAAATTATCTCGGACATAGATTACTTAAGGGGTAGGTAACTAACATCACAGAATTTCGAATTTAAAGAGATTATAAGTTTATTCTAGGTTTTTGAATATTCAAAAAACGACAGCTAAATTCCCCCCCAAAACGTTTCATTAATTCGTGAACTAAGATCCACATTGATGTAAAAACGATATTTCCGAACAACTTTTTGTTTTGATTACCGAGATCAAGAGAAAACATACAGAATGTGACTGAAAGTCCTCAGCATACATTTGAGCACAAAGCGATCCGACCCAAAATAATAAATTTACTATTTAATTATATAAGTAATATTAATAAAAATATTTTAATAAATTAATTATATAGGTTAATCGAATAAACCGTTTGTTACATAACAGCAATTATTGAAGTTAAAATTCCTTATTACTGATCAAAGTTATCGAAAATATATAAATGAATAACAAACATTTTAAATAAATGTTATGAAACAATTATGAAATAAAATCGGTGTAAATACTCATTTTTAGGTGTGAGGAGGAAAGGAGATTTGGAAACAATGCGCAAGATTCGAGATTGAATCAATACCGTTTAAGTCCTCAAATAAGTCCCAGAACACATTATTTTTCAAAATAATGCCACACATTTACACTTTGGTCCCTGAAGAAACATTTACAAATTTTTCCCTCATCTATTATTACTTTGTCATTGTTTTTATAACTTTTTATATAAATACAAAAGTTATAATTTTCTTTTCATTATTTATAAAAACACAACACATATCACTAGTCTCTCATCTCCCATTTATCATTCCGCAGCCACCAGCCGCCGCCGGCCACCATGTTGCCGCCGCCGAAAAAGTTTTCTGGCGGGTTTTCCGGCCGAAACATAAAACGTTTCTCATCTCCGGATCTACCCGATCCTCACCACCACGCGCCACCACTCGCCACCAACAGTCGGTCACCTAAACCCGTCACCCATCACAACCTCTATCTCTTCTCCCTACAGCCATCGCCACATGCAGCCACTACGGGAAAATTGCTTACTAGATACAATCCATGCGCCCCCTTCATCACCACCGAGGATGGTTTGTTCATTTGTTTTAAACACCAAGGGTTGTCGTTGTGGTTCATAGCACCGAGGGTGCGTTTGTTTTTACGGATAACACCCAGGGGGGTGTTTGATTTTAGGTTATTAACCACCCACATAGGGTGCGTTCGAGTTTAAAAACCAACCACCACAAAGGGGGGTGTGGCGGGCTGTTATTTCGCACCAAGAGGGTGCGTTCGTTTATGGCAGCCCCACCAAGGGCGTGTTCGGTTTAAGCAAAACCCGAAAGGTTGCGTTTTGGTTACTATCGCAGGCACCATGGGTGCGTCTGGTTCCTTATCAGCCGCACCAAAGGGTGCGTTGGTTTGATCTTATCGCAAAAGGGGTGCGTCGGTGTTAAATAATCAGCACAAAGGGTTGCGATTTAGTATTAAAAACCACCAGCGGATGGGTTTGGTACGACCACTAGGACACGTTGGTTTGTGGTTTATATCAACCGTAGAGCTGCGTTGATTTAGAAAACTGTTATGAGTACGTTTGGGTTAACAACAAGATAAAGTTGTTTGATCTGTTATTAATCAGAAAGAGGGGGCGTTTGGCTGAAGTCATATGTAACTAAGGGTGCGTAGGTGATGTTTACAAAAGCCAAGTAGGGCTCGGTTGGTTTGTCTTTTCAGCGGTTACACCTCATAGGGTAGCGTGGGAGGGGGGGGGGGGGGCTCGCCACTGAGACGTCGTTTTGTCATTTCGCACCAAGGGATCGTTGGTTTGTGTTCACACCTCGGATGTGTGATTAGACCTTCAATTGTACAAAATAAACCTAGTTATGCTAAAATCAATTTTGTTAAATCAAATGAAAATAATAGGAAATCTGTTATTGAACAACACACATATAGGCAAGCTGAAAACCTTTGGAAAAGTCAGAGTTCTAGGGTTGATAAAAGAAATTGGAATGGAATGATGACTCAAAAACTAAGGGATGGTTTTGACAGTCAAATGAATGAGAATGAATTGCATGTTAGTCATATGAATAAAAGTGAAGTGTTTGAAAGTTCATCTGATAGTAGTGTGAATGAGAGTGAAGAGGATAATAATCAAGTAAATGATATGTATAAAGAAGGTGAAGGGTACCATGAAGTTCCTCCTCCCGATACTAGGAACTTTATGCCCCCAAGACCTGACCTATCTTTTGTTGGGTTAGATGATTCTGTCTTTAAATCCGTGACAAGTGAAACTGTTACTAGTGTGCATCAAACTGA
This sequence comes from Tanacetum coccineum, assembly GCA_026074375.1. Classification (NCBI taxonomy): domain Eukaryota; kingdom Viridiplantae; phylum Streptophyta; class Magnoliopsida; order Asterales; family Asteraceae; genus Tanacetum; species Tanacetum coccineum. Next base: position 88,377 of record BQNB010002200.1, read on the forward strand.
AACAAGTGCATCTAAGACTAGTAAGGAGAGTATGGAAATGCCTAAAACTGTTAGGCCTAGTGCTCCTATCATTGAAGAATGGGAGTCTGATAGTGATGATGACTGTATGATTAGACCTTTAATTGAACAGAATAAACCTAGTTATGCTAAAATCAATTTTGTTAAATCATATGAAAATAATAGGAAATCTATTATTGAACAACACACATATAGGAAAGCTAAAAACCATTGGAAAAGTCAGAGTTCTAGGGTTGATAAAAGAAATTGGAATGGAATGATGACTCAAAAACTAAGGGATGGTTTTGACAGTCAAATGAATAAGAATGAATTGCATGTTAGTCATAAGAATAAAAGTGATGTGTTTGAAAGTGCATCTGATATTAGTGTGAATAAGAGTGAAGAGGATAATAATCAAGTAAATGATATGTATAAAGCAGGTGAAGGGTACCATGAAGTTCCTCCTCCCGATACTAGGAACTTTATGCCCCCAAGACCTGACCTATCTTTTGCTGGGTTAGATGATTCTGTCTTTAAATCTGCGATAAGTGAAACTGTTACTAGTGTGCATCAAACTGAAACAAGTGCATCTAAGACTAGTAAGGAGAGTATGGAAAAGCCTAAAACTGTTAGGCCTAGTCCTCCTATCATTGAAGAATGGGAGTCTGATAGTGACGATGACTGTATGATTAGACCTTCAATTGAACAGAATAAACCTAGTTATGCTAAAATAAATTTTGTTAAATCAAATGAAAATAATAGGAAATCTGTTATTGAACAACACACATATAGGCAAGCTAAAAACCTTTGGAAAAGTCAGAGTTCTAGGGTTGATAAAAGAAATTGGAATGGAATGATGGCTCAAAAACTAAGGGGTGGTTTTGTGTTTAAGAAGAAAGCTTGGTTTTTATGTGTAAGTCTCAACTATTTAATTAAGGACTGTAATTTTTATGAAAATAAGATGGTAGGAAAATATGTTTAAAAAATAAGGGTAAGGCTACTGGTCAAAGGTAAGTAAGACCAGTATGGAACAATGCTCAAAGGGTGAACCATCAGAATTTCTATAATAACTTAACTCACCCACATCCTAAAAGGAATTTTGTTGCAACAGTAGTTGTAACAAAGTCAGGCCAAGTGCCATTTAATACTGCTAAGCAAAGCTCTCTAAGAGCAGCAGCATCAATTAGTACTGCCAGGCATGTTAATACTGTTGTCCCTAAACCAAAAATGAATGATGCATTACCCACAACTTACTCTTATTTTCAAGCACACTCATTGATAAAAAGGCCATTAACAAAAGAACAGTAGTTACAGACATTAATTTTAATGAAAAATTTAGTATTGCTATGGTAAATAATGTAACTACTATTGGGCCAAAAATAGTAGTTAATGCTGCTAAGGGAAATGGGGAAAATGCTGTTAAGTCCTCAGCATGCTAGATTTGGAGACCAACAAGAAATGTTATTGATCATATCTCTAAAGATAGTGGATCAAACATGCTTAAAATATTTAACTATGTTGATCTACAAGGCAGACTCAAGTCAGCAATGGCTTGGGTCCCTAATAGAAACTAATTCTCTTATTTTGAGTGCAGGGTAATCCACAATATACTTTACAGGATCAAGGGATTTTTGATAGTGGATTCTCTTGGCATATGACAGGAAATAAGTCCTTCCTTATAGATTATCAAGAGATTGATGGTAAATTTGTTGCATTTGGAGGAAGTCTTAAAAGAGGTAAAATTATTGGAAAAGGTAAAATTAGGACTGGGAAATTAGACTTTGAAGATGTATACTTTGTAAAGGAACTTAAGTTTAACCTTTTCTCTGTCTCACAAATGTGTGACAAGAAAAATAGTGTTTTTTCACTGAGACTAAATGTCTTGTTCTATCTCTTGACTTTAAGCTACTTGATGAAAGTTTTGATCTAAATAATGTTGTTCCTTCAAGAGGTTTGACTTGTTTATTTGCAAAGGCTACTATAGATGAGTCTAATTTATGGCATATGAGACTTAGTCACATAAACTTTAACACTATGAATAAACTTGTGAGGGGAAACTTTGTTAGTGGTTTGCCTTCAAAGATATTTGAAAATGACCTTACATGTGTTGCCTGTCAGAAAGGAAAGCAACACAAAGCCTCATGTAAGACCAAGCTTGTGAGCTCTATCAGCCAGCCTCTACAAATGTTGCACATAGATTTGTTTGGTCTAACATTTGTAAAAAGTCTAAATAAAAAGATGTATTGCCTTGTTGTCACTGATGACTTTAGTAGGTTTAGTTGGGTTTTCTTTTTGTCCTATAAGGATGAGACTAGTGGAATCTTTAAAACTTTTATCACATGCATAGAAAACCAAATAAATCATAGGGTTAAAATTATCAGATGTGACAATAGAACTGAGTTTAAAAACAATGAATTGAATGAGTTCTGTTAGATGAAAGGAATCAAGAGAGAATTTAGTGTTCTTAGGACTCTACAACAAAATGAAGTAGCGAAAAGCAAGAATAGAACACTAATAGAGGCAGCTAGAACTATGCTAGCAGATTCTCTATTACCTACTACATTTTGGGCTGAAGCAATTAATTCTGCTTGCTATGTTCAAAATAGAGTTTTAGTAACAAAGCCTCATAACAAGACACCTTATGAACTTTTAATTGGTAGACCACTAAATCTAGACTTCATGAGACCTTTTGGATGTCCTGTTACTATCTTGAATACCTTAGATCATCTAGGCAAGCTTAAGGGGGGGGATAATTAAAAAAAAAAAAAAATTTTTTTTTTTTTTTTTTAATAGGGGTTTGGTTGGTATACTCTTAAAATAGAAAAGAGGTTTTAGAGTATTTAAACTAGAACTAAGAAAGGTAGAGAAGAACACTGCACATTAAGCTTTCTTGAAAACAAACCTAATGTTGCATGGGAGTGGTCCAGGGATTGTCTCTTTGTATGTGAGATTCACTGACAAAATCTTATGATTTATGAGCCAGTTCACTGCAGGAAAATCAAACTACATGGGGGATTGCACGGTTTTAGAGACAAATGTTAATGCAGGGCAAGTTGGACAGGAGAAAGCATCTGATCATGAATACATACTGCTACCACTCATGCTTTCTAATTCTCCACTCTCTTCAAGTTCTCAGAGCACACATAGTAATAATGCTGATGATCAAGAAATGATTGATAGTAGTACTCAAGATGTTAATACTGCTAGGCCAAGTATTAATACTGCCAGTGAAAATATTAATACTGGTAGCTCAAATATTAATACTGCTAGTCATATTCCTAATGATCCAAGTATGCAATCTTTAGAAGCAACTTGCATATTTGATGATGCATATGATGATAGAGAAGAAGTGGGTGCAAAAGCTAACATCAGCAACTTGGAAACAACCATGAATGTCAGTTCTATTCCCACAACAAGAATTCACAAAGATCATCCAATTGAGCAAATAATTAAAGATTTGTATTCAGCTCCACTAACAAGAAGGATGTCATAACAAAATCTTTCAGAACTTGGTTTAGTGAGCTACATTAATAAGCAGAGAAGAACAAATCATAAAGATTATCAGAACTGCTTATTTGCCTGTTTTCTCTCTTAAAAGGAACCCAAAAAGGTGATTCAAGCTCTGGATGATCCAACCTGGATAGAAGCAATGCAAGAGGAGCTTCTGCAATTTAAACTTCAAAAGGTTTGGACTTTGGTGGATCTTCCAAATGGTAAGAGGGCCATTGGAACAAAATGGGTATTCAGAAACAAGAAAGATGAGAGAGGAATTGTAGTTAAAAACAAGGCAAGACTGGTGGCACAAGGTTACACCCAAGAAGAAGGCATTGATTATGATGAGGTTTTTGCTCCTGTTGCTAGGATAGAAGCAATCAGGTTATTTTTTGCCTATGCATCATTTATGGGGTTTATTGTGTACCAGATGGATGTGAAGAGTGCCTTTTTATATGGTACTATTGAAGAGGAGGTGTATTGTGCCAACCTCCTGGTTTTTAAGATCCACAGTTCCCTAACAAGGTGTACAAGGTAGAAAAAGCTTTATATGGTCTACATCAAGCTCCTAGAGCCTGGTATGAGACCCTGTCTTCCACACTATTGGAAAAAGATTTAGATGGGCACTATTGATAAGGACTTTGTTCATCAAGAAAGACTAAAGGTGATTTCTGTTAGTAAGGTGTTATGTTGATGACATCATCTTTGGATTCAGAGAAAATCTTTATGTGTTGAGTTTGAGCAGATGATGCACAAGAAGTTCCAGATGAGTTCTATGGGGGAGCTTACTTTCTTCTTAAGGTTGCAATTCATACAGAAAGATGATGGAATCTTCATCAGCCAAGACAAGTATGTGGCTAATATATTAAAGAAGTTTGATTTTGTCATTGTAAAGACATCAAGCACTCCAATTGAGACTAACAAAGCATTGCTCAAGGAAGCAGAAGCTGAGGATGTAGATGTATACTTATACAGATCAATGATTGGATCATTGATGTATTTGATAGCTTTAGACCTGACATAATGTGCTGTTTGTGCTTGTGCAAAAGGTTTCCAAGTTTCTCCTAAAGTCTCACAATCTTATGTAGTGAAGTGGATTCTTTAGTTACTTGAAAGGCAACTAATTAGCCTTTGGTATCCTTAGGGATTCTACCATTTTTGACTTGGAAGCTTTTTCTGATTGTGATTATGCTTGTGCTAGCCTTGACAGGAAATCCACAACAGGAGGTTGTCAATTTCTTGGAAAAAGGTTGATTTCATAGCAATGTAAAAAGCATATTATAGTTGCAAACTCTACTACTGAAGCAGAGTATGTTGTTGCTGCTAATTGCTATGGGCAGGTGTTATGGATCCAAAATCAAATCTTTGATTATGGGTTCAACTTCATGAACTCCAAGAATCATCATTGATTAAATTGAAAGCACTATTTGTATTTGAAGAATCCGAGTGTTTATTCTAAAAACAAGCACATTGAATAAGGCATCATTTCATCAGTGATTCTTATGAGAAGAAAGTTGATTCAAGAATGATCAAGATTCACCACAGACCACAATGTTATAGATCCTTTCTCACAAGGCTTTTAATAGTTAGTAGGTTTTACTTTCTTGATTGCTAGTATTGCGATTACTTAATCTTCTGAAGTATTGTTTGAGGGGAGATTAATTAAGATTGGATAAAAGGAAATGTAACATTCAGCAGAAGTGGGTGAAGGGTCAGGACAACCCACTGATCCTCAACACACATCCACATTTGCTCAACTCTATAATGTAGAACCAATCACTGTTTTATAATCATATTAACCCAAAAAGACTCAAAAACCTAGGAAAACCAAAAGGACTACTGAGATATCTCAGTCTAGTGGACCTATTCACCTTGATGCAGATGAGATGTCCATAAGTTTGTGGTGAGCAGAATTGGAAAGGCTGCCACTCTTCTTCTAGCTTAAAGCAAGAGCTGGTACAGTTTGGTAACATAAATTAGGACCCAATCCATGGCAACCTTAATGAGTCTTTTCTCAGGGAACTGATTCAAGTAGTAGTTCCCAGGTGCCAAGATACCATATTAGGTTTGTAGATGCTCAATACTAGGGTTGAGGACTGCATCTAAATTGTCATTGATCCACCTCTTCTCAAGAGTTAACATACTTGGATAGTGGGTGAGGACAGTAATGACAGCTAATGGAATTGATGAAACATTGTACAAAACTGTCTGATTTGGTGAGAAAAAGAAAAGAGAGATTTAGTGAGCTGAAAAATAGAAAGAGAGATGTGTGAAATAAAAACAGAAACAGTGCTTGAGTGAGAAAAAGAATTGAGAGAAAAGTGAGAATAAAAATAGAAAAAGAGATTGTGAGAGTGAAAATTGGTAATGGAATCGCTTTTTTGGATGAACATTGAGAATTTAAATTTGGTATCTTAAAAGTTTTGTTTTAGGTTTTTTTTTTTTTTTTTTTACTGCTGGCATTACTTAGTACTGTTTGGGCTTGACTTAGTACTGTGGCCATGTGTATACTGTTGGGGCTTAATTAATATTGTGTAGGCTAATTTTTAGTACTGAGTGGGTTGAACCGTTAGTCATGTTTGAGACATAATAGAATTTCCTTAATTAAATATAGCCGTTGTGAAATTTTCGCCAACTACTTCGCCTATAGGTTTGACTAATTTGGAGAATTCATGATCTTTCTAAAAAATCATAAGCTTTCTTCAATATAAGAACAAATTTTATTCAGTCGGTCAAATCCAAACCCTAAGCGCTCTATATATAATCTCAATTAACTTTGCCAAGCTCAAATACTCTCATATCAACAATCCCAAAAACCCTCAATCTAACTTCTCTCTTTATCAAATGGGGAATTTGGATTTCTGCGACAAGCACACATGGGTTGCCTAGTACAGAGTAAAAAGGAAGTGAAGGTATTTCATAAGATAATTGATTTTCTCACTATAAGTCACATTAGGTAAGCCCTCACTGAAAGTCCAACTATCTATGTCTCTCTCATAGAATATGTTGGATCCCTTACTGAATGGATATTTAACCTTTAGCTTGTAAAGGATTTGTTACTCTAGATAAATATAAATCAACAATGGTGAAACAATGACTAAACACTATTGATTATGCGGAATAACTAATTCACAATTTTACGCTAAGATTGAAACAATATAGAAAACACAAGAGATCTTATCAACTCACTTTTATAAGATAACTGAATATGACTAGGTTACGATTAAAAGACTAATATTGCTAATCGATCTCTATTGATCTGTGTAGAACTATTCTACTAACTATGCCTAGGGTTCCTTTTATAGACTAAGGAAACCCTAATGGGCTTTACAAAACGCATGTACAGCAGATACTGATGGCAGTGTCCGTTCCTAAGATATCTCATGCATATCTCATTAAACGGTTACTAATATTTTTTATTACTAACGCGGTACTAACTATCCTGATCGTACTACATTTATTTACTGTTAGTACCAAATTACAACTAGCGGTTACTAAAATATAACTAAAGGTTTTTTTTTTTTTTTTAAAAAAAAACTAATAAGGTTTCAGGGGGGGGAATGTATAATTCCCAACAATCCTCCCCTAAACATGATTGTTGAACTTGTTTAACTTCATGTTTCTTTTAGTCTAAACATCTTGTAGACCAGGAGGATGTATCCAAACACTTCCATTCTTCAAATCTCCATTTTGATGAACTTGATCAGTATCAACTCTACAACCTTGATTTTCTTTAAGCTTCCCTTCTTTATAAGCAACACAACAAATCCAACTAAGTTGGCTTTGTAGTTTTTGGCAAACTACCAGCCATTAACGGATTTGATATTCCTTTACCAGTAGCCATTTGCTCTGGGATAGCCAGTTCTTGATTGTAAACAACAAGGTGAATTGATAACCTTATAGTTTTGAGTAAACTATCAACTATCAACGGATTTGATTTATCTTTACCAAAAGCCGTTTGCTTTTGGACTAGTCAATGTTTCATTGCCATAACATGGTGTATTGATAACCATATAGTTTTTAGCAAACTATCAGCTATCAACAAATTTGATTAGTCTTTACCAGAAACTGTTTGATCCTGGACTAGCCAACTCTTCACTGTGAAGCAAGGTGAGTTAAGAACCATACATTTTTGGTAAATTGTCAACCATAAACGGATTTAAGAAGTCTTTAACACAAGCTATTTGCTTATGGACTAGCCAGTTCTTATGTTTGTTAAACATGGTGAACTGATGACCATTTGTTGTGTGGTTTTGAAACCAACACTCAAAGATCCTTCTCACTTCCATTTTGGCCTCCAAACTCATCAATCTGTTGCTCAATAAACCTTAGCAAATCAAATACAATATCATCATCAGATACAACTGTCAATCTTAGATCCATTATCCTCTTAAGTGTGTCTTTAGTAAGAGGATATCTTCTCTCTGCTAGCATCTTGATCTCAGTACCATCTTCAAGTCTTAAGACATGAACTCTACAGTTTTCATAAAATATCCACCTCTAAAGCTTCCACTATTCTTGATTCTTCCAGAGTTCATCATCTTCCTTTGACTCAAACATAATCCTCAAATCACCCCAAAGAAGTAGATCAATTCCTTCTGGAGGTGTTGTTTCAAACCTTTTCATTACTAGACTATGTATCTCAACCAGATCTAACCTATCAAAAAATTTAATCATCTCAGAAAAGGTCTTGATCCACCTTGAACTTCCATCAGCTCTAAAAACTCTGTAGTAAATCAACTGTCTTCCAAAATGACCATAATCATAAAATTTTGATTCCCAATTGATAATCAATCTTTTCTTCTTCTTTAGGAACTATCTTTAGAAAGGTTCTTAGTTGATTCTCCTCTTCATGATCAGAATCCGTCTTTTGCCTTTTAAACCTCTTTGGAGCTTTCATCTTAAGTCTCCTTTATGATCTTTTCTTGATATTCTCCTTATGTTCTTCAATTTTAGCATTAACCTTAGTACTTTTAGGTTCTTTAGAAACCTCTTCTTTATCCACACCAACTGCTTTCTCATTCATCTTTTTAATCAATTTTTCATCTTTAGCAGAACCAATTGGAATGAAATTTTCATTTGCCCTTTTTACCTTTTCATACATCACTTGTATTTCTTCAAACTTCTTTTTGTTCAGCTGAGCATGTCTGTATCCACCTACATACTTCAAGTATGTCATCATTTGGTTTCTCAGTTGACTTCTTGTAGGAAGCTTGTTTATGATATCCTCAGATCTTTGTTGAGCAAGAAATCTTCTTTGTGCAACAATGGTATCATGAAGAAACTTGGCTCTTTACTCAATGGTAAACTTTTCTCTCTCTTCTTCTTGAAGCTTCTCAGCAAGAATCTTGTCTTCATTAAGTCTTGCTTGAATAAAGTCATACTCATTGGTGAATGCAGCTTTAGAAGCTTCTTCCTCAGCCAACTTCTTCTTCTCCTCTTCTGCTTCCCATTCCTCTTGAACCTTTTTGGCTATCTCTTCATCATTAGCAAGCATTTTAAACTTCTTTTTAGCTTCATTTACACCTTCTGATTCAGCCCCAATATTTTTGGATTCAACTTTTTCCTCAAGAACTTTATTGCCTTTGTCTTTAGGATCAATCTTTGAAGTGGCTATCAAAGTTAAGAATGACCTTTTCCATTGTTAGTTTTGTGTCTCATAGTATCTTTAATCTCTTAAATCTCCAAATCCTTTTTGCTTTAGTCTTATTTTAGCTAAATGTAACCAGAAATTGAGTAATATTTTCATTCATCTCTGAAAACAGTCTGTAGGAGTAAGCACTTTCATCAGAATTTCCATCTTTTGGATCAGAAGTTGTTCCTTCATTTGGTTTAACCAGTAACTTATTGGGCTTGTTGCTACTAACTTTTAGCGTGTCGGTACTAACTTGATCTTCAGTACTTACTCTTGTTTCTTTACTGTCCTTCACTGTCCCCTCATCATGAGCATCCTCAGTCTCCATGTAATCCATTGCATCATCAAGATCATCAAAACCTGGATCTTTATACACTGTTGGTTTAGATTTGGTAGGTTTCCTCCCCTGTTTAGATACAGACTCCTTCTGCATCAACTTTGTCTTCAAAGACTTCTTCCTTGCCAATCTTTTCTTCATGGAGACACTCTTGATCCAAGCATTATGGTGTAAGATAACATGTTTAGCCTTCTTCTTTCGTTGCTTTATCTGAGCCTTCAAATCTTTAATTTGTGCAACTTAAGTTGTAACTTGTTTACACAAGGAAACACAAAGATCATACATACTTTGGAGTGTCAGACCATCCTCATTCCCTTATAGGGATCTATCACTAGATGACTGACCTCCATGATTCCCACCAGAGCCTTCTAGAATGGAATTAAGAATTGGGTTAGAAGAAGAAGGTCTAAGGAATGGGTTAGGCTGTGGCTCAGACTGGTCTTCACTTGGGTAAGGTTGGAGAGATCGTGGGTTGGGGTGTTTTAGATGTCTTTCTGAACTGTCACCTTTCCTCCTCCTGTTGGTTGAGCCAGCATAGAAGGAAATAAAGGGGTCACATTCCCAAAATTTTTTTTTTTTTTTTTACTTTTTAAACCATAAAAAGATGAATAACCTTAGTAGTCAAGGCATTAATAGGGAGTGGGTCTAGGGGGACATGCACATTCGGAGTTGGTGTAGTCAAAATAATGTGTGTAATAAACCTTGGGTTCATGACGAATTCTTTCTTTGCAACCAAATGCCTCATCATACCAATCAAATCAATAGTTTTGAAAAGTTATTAAAATTGTATGATGTGGCAAAACATTATTATAGCAGTTGCAATATTAGTAGGTATTTGTCCCAAGATGTGCGTTTTGAGCTTAACACATTGGATGATTTGTATGAAAACAAAAAAATTTCCATTGAGGATAGAGATTCCTTTTACGTTAAAAGTACGTGTATTCAAATCTCCCTCATCCCCATCAATGAATGGTATCAAATTAGCCGTGGTTTGGTAACACATCCAATCACCCAAACATCATTAAATTGAAAGATCTCTTATGTAATTGATGCTTCTGAGAATTGAGGACAGGCGCAACTGTGTATTTGGCAGAAAGTATTATAACTAACATTGTTGATTGGGTGAAAAGAGGGCTTTGTTAAAAGTTGAAGTATTCAGGTCTCCCTCATACCCCATTAGCTGAATATTATCAAATATAGCCTGGTTAGTCAAGGAATCTATCCCATCAGCATCATTAAAAAGAAGATCACTTCTTATTGATGCCTCTGAGATAGTTACAGGCTTGCCAGCAACTGTGGCATCTATATAACTAGTGTTGTTGACTGTTCTAGACTTAGCAGTCATCCAAAACTGTTCAACAAATAAAGTTGAGACTATGGGACTTACAATGAGTGCATAATAAATTGAACTGCGTGTGAGAAAGTCCATAATCCGATGAAACTCTATATTCCCATCTGTCTTTTCCAAATAGGCCACCATATTGTGCTTAGGACAGAATTCCAAACCAGCCGTCATGTATTTGATTTTGTAATCGTCGGTGATGAATGATTAGGGTTTGTTAATTGAAAGCGATTAAGAGAGCGAAGAAGGATCAATCATGTAATTGAGATAGGTATTTATAGTAGTAGTATCCCCAATGGCGATGAAACCGCCAAAAAATTACACTTTAAACCCCTACCGGTATTTTTGCTAACGGCTTTATAGCGGTACAAACTTTGCCTGTCGGTACTAACTTTAAGCCTGTCGGTACTAACTTTTGTTAACCAAAAATCGAACAAGTTTGTCAACAAAAATTCTTCAGTACCATCCATATCTCTCTCTAATGACTCTCTAGAACCCAATTAACGAAATGAAAGACATCACCATTGGCCAAATTTGTCTGCTCACATAACATTCTATACAATTTGTACACTAAATCATCTTTCCTCCCCTCAATTATAGCTACAAAGTCAATAATCCAATGCTAACCACCAAAAAGTTAAATCTTGTTACATCAAATCCTTTGGTGAGAAGGTCTGCAACATTAGAATCTCTGTGAATCTTGATAACTTTAATCAGTCTCTTCTCGTAACAATCTCTTATAAAATGGAAATGAATCTCCTTATGCTTGGTCTTTGAATGAGCAAACAGGGGATTCTTTGATAATTATTATAGTGCTCTCATTAATCAATATGGGTTTTGGTGTCATGAAATCGAAAACCACAATCCATCATTTGATTATGTAATCCATAATACTTGCCCACAACAGTTAGCAGCTGCAATATTCTGCCTCAGTAGTAGAATTTGCCACAATAGTCTGCTTCTTGCATTGCCAAGATATCAATCTTCTTCCAAGAAATTGACATCCACCTGTTGTTGATTTTCTGTCAAGGCTTTGGTCTCACATAAATCAATATTCTGAGTTAAGCTTCAGTTCAAAAGGTAAATCCCTAGGATACCATAAACCTAATTTAGGTTGATGTTTGAGGTACCTAAAAATCTTTTTTACTGCATTTTAGTGTGAGGCTTTTGGAGTGACCTGAAATCTATCACAGGCATAAACAGTAAACATGATGTCTGGCCTTGATGTAGTCAAATACATTAGAGAGCCAATCATAGACATGTACATCTACATCTACACCATCTTCATCCTTGGCCAGTGGTTTATTAGACTCAATAGGAGTAGTAGTTGTTCTGATGGACAAAAAATTAAACTTCTTTAAGATGTCAGCTACATACTTATCTTGACTAATAAAGATTCCATCAGGTTGTTGCTTCACTTGAAGTCCCAAAAAGAATATGAGTTCACCCATGGAACTCATCTGGAATCCTTTTGTACATCATTCTCTCTCAAACTCGTACACATAGACTTCTTTGTAGAACCAAAAATAATGTCATCCACATACACTGGGACTAACATAATGTCACTCTTTTTCTTCTTGATAAACAATGTTTTATCTATGGTACCTCTTCTGAAACCATTTTCCATCAGAAAAGAAAAAAGTGTCTCATACCAAGCTCTAGGAGCTTGATGTAGACCATAAAGAGCTTTGATCACTTTATAGACTTTGTTTGGTCATGAGCCAGGAATTAACAAATCCTGGAGGTTGTTATGGACATACACCTCTTCTTCTATAGTTCCAAGGGAACTGCACTTTTAACAATCCATTTGGTTAGACAGGTTAATCCCATGTATGATGCAAAGGCTAAAAATAACCTAATTGCCTCAATTCTGGCAACAGGTGCAAAAAACCTCATCATAATCTATACCTTCCTCCTATTCTAAACCCTTGTGCATAACAGCCAGTGCTTTTGTATTTACAACAAATACTTCTCTCATCCCTTCTTATTCCTGCAAGGGCCCACTTTGTGCCAATTCCTTTTTCCAAGATGCAAATCAACAGTACCCAAAACTTCTGTAGTTTGAACTAAAGGCAAATTCCTTTGCATTGCTTTCAAACCCTGCTTTCATCTTGTAAGGATTGTGATATAGTCTTGTTGGTTCTTCTTTGAAAGAGAAAACATGCAAATAAAACAGTCTCTAATGATCCTTCTGTGTTTGTTTGTTCTGTTTGTGAATGTATGACCCAAGGCTCTTGATGTGCTGATGAAGCCTTTGGAATTTCCTCTTGTTTGAACTAACTGATGTTAGGAGTCTCCTAGAAATTTTGTTCCTTTTGGATGATCCTTATTTGAATTCTGATGTGTGGGTCATAGAACTGTCACGCAGTGGTGTTATCCATTTGTTGAAATCAGCACCTGGCCCCCAACATCATCATCATAAGCTCCATTGAATAATCTATCATCTGGAAGAATATCAAAAGCATCTTCCAAGTCAGGCATATTTGGATCAATGGGTAAATCAGCATTAGGGAGAGTAGATGCATCAATAGGTATTTTACCTCTAATATAGACAAATGATGATTCACCCGCATTTGCACCTGTAGAAGTACTAGCAACACTAACATATGATGTGTTAGCAGTACTAACAAATGACCTATCAGTACTAACAGATGACCTATCAGTACTAAGTTTGTTAGTACTTGTAGCCTGAGCTGCCTTCTTTTGAGATGCAATTCTCCTCTTTTCTTCTTCAAAGGCTTGTCTTGAAACATCATCCATAGCTTTAGCAGTCAATTCCTGAGTAACCATCTTCTCAAGTTCATCATGCAAGACTTGTTCATCTTCTGGCATCTGATGTTGTCCTTCCTTATCAATAACATCTTCTGAATCTTGTATATCATTGTCTTTAGGAGAACTTTCAGAAGGTTTTTCATGTGCAGCTGGAGCAACATCTTCTATTGGAATCCTTGTCCTATGAGGTTGTAGTGGAAGCAGTATGTATTCCTGAGTAGGTCCTTTATCTTTTCCTGATGAACCTGCAACATAAGAATCTTGTGTACCTGCATCCACATTAACCTGATTTTCTACACTAACAGGAATATAATTCATTGAATTGGTGAGAAAATCAAGATCAAACATCCAATTAGGACCAGTTCCTGTCACATTTGGTTGATCTTCAAGAAAATTGATGTGCAGATTCTCTTCTACCCTTTTGGTCCTTTTGTTGTATACTCTAAAGGCTTTACTAGAGGTAGAGTATCCAAGCAAATAACCTTCATTAGATTTCCCATCAAATTTGCCCAAGGAATCTAAGGTGTTCAAAATAGTCAAGGGGTACCCAAAAGGTCGGCCTAGCAGTACTAACTGGCCTAGCAGTACTAACTTTGTGAACTGCTCTTTTCTCATTTTGCTTAACAGGAGTAATCAAACCTGTTCTTGTTAGTACTCCTGATGGGACAAAAGTCTTTCTTAAATGAGGGTATTTTGAAATTTTTTGATGATTAACCCTTTTAGTATTATCCCATACTGGTTTGTCCACCCTTGGACCAGTATTGACCACAGTTTTCAGCTTAGGTTCTTGACTCTGTTTGTCATGAAAATTACAATCTTTGATCAAATGGTCAGTACTTTTACAGACAAAGCAAGCTTTTATTTTCTTAAAACCAATTCCTTGTTTCTGAGAAGTTTGACCAATTTTATCAACTCTAGTTTTAACTGTTTGAGTCTCATTAGTCTTAACAGGACTAACTGTTTGCACTTCAGACACATCATCCTCATCATCTGAGTTCCAATCCTCAATGATAACTTTATCTCTGTTAACTGATTCATAGACTGTCTTAGGTTTTTGAGTATTTGCTTCATTTGTTTTACCTACAGTCTCACTTGTTTTAGTATTAAGATCAGTTGTTTTTGACTCAATTATTTTCTTCCTAATGGCATATTCATCTAAACCTGCAAATGATATGTCAGCTCTTGGGGTTAGGAAGTTCCCTGTTATAGGAGGGGGAACAACATGATACCCATCTGCTTTGGAAGACCTATCATTAGCTGGTGTGGACTCTTCATCACTAGATTTGACATCAAAAATACTCAAACTAATCTCACTATTAGTTTCAGAATTGTTACTCATTTCATTCAATTGTGTGCCATGTCCTAAACCAGTTTTATCTCTAGCACTCATTTGACTGTTGAGTAATTTATCTAGATTCTTGGATGATTCTTCCAATTTTTATATCTTAAGTTTCAACTCATCTCTTTCCTTAACAACTTTTTCTAACTCTGTGTTAAGGTTGTTAATTTTTATTTCTCTACACTTAAGCTCATAGTTTTGAAACTCATATTTTTCTCCCCAAGCCAGTTCATTCTTTTCATGTCCAAGAATTCTAGATTATAGTGATTCTAAAGCTAACTCATAACCCTGAATATCTAGTCTGGCTCTGCTATGTTTTTCTCTTTTACTATCAAAATTCTTTTGAAGAGTTTTAAAAGATTCAAGACATTGTTTAGAACATTTTTATACCTCATTGTCAGACGAACTTGATGAGCTTGAAAAAGAGATTGCCATTAAAGCATAGTTGACTGGTTCTATTTCAAAATCATTACTCCAATCATATCCTCCTAGACCATCTTGAGCAACTAGTGCCTGTGATGAAGATCCATTTGTTGGTGCATTGCTCCTGCCATTGTCACCATAAGATCTTTTCCCTTGATTCCTTCTAGATCTGCATTCCCTAGCAAAATGCCCTTTTCTGTGACAGTTGTAGCACTCATCTTTTGATTTATCAAGTGAAACAGGTCGTTTTTCTTTGATATCCATGTTCCTTCCTGTCTTCTAAATGAATTTTCTCACTCTGACAGTCAACATAGCCACCTGCCATCTAAGATCCAATTCTTCCAAGTCATCTTCATCAATCTGCTGAAAATCTTCATTTTCAAGTTGAGGACTGGTTGTTGGTTGTGCAAAGAAAGAGCATGCTGCATCATGAGTACATAGGGTAGATGGATCTTGACTAATTCTACCAGCAGTACTAACCCCAAAATATCCACTAGAAGTACTAACTTCATTAGTACTCCTAGTGTTCTCATAGGAAAGAAATGCCAAGTTCTGAGAAGTAGAAGTGGAACTTGAAGACCTTTTCATCTCATCTTCGTAGACCCTAAGGTTATTGTAGAGGTCATCAATATCAATCTTATCAATGTCTGGCTTATTTCTCATGATCAAAGCAATTTGATTCCATGAAGGAGGAAGACTTCCTAGGAACTTCTGGTTGATATCTTCCTTTTGATATTGGAGCACCATGAACCTCCAATTGACTTATGAGTTTTTGGAACCTATCATAAGCCTTGTCCAGACTTTCATTTGATGCAGTAGAAAAAATTTCAAACTGATGTTTTAGAACATTTTTTGCATCTTCTTGGATTCTTCATTACCTCTAAACCTTGATTTGATTGCTTCCCAGAGCAATTTAGCATCTGTAACATTGTGAAACTTGAGGAGGTATTCATCAGGTATTGTTAAAAGCAAGATGCTCTTAACTTTTTCATGATTCCTTTTAGCAGCCAGTTGTTTAGCAGTCTTAGGAGCAGGAGGAGCAGATGTTTCTCCAGTTGGTGCAGGCTCTTCTTCTAGATCTCCATTGACAATAACATCTCATAGATTATGGTCCGTGTGACAGATATATTGTCGCATTCTCATGCTCCAAATATCATATTCTCCCTTCCTGATAATAGGGATCTTCATTGCTGTGATAGTGGGTGGAGGAATGTCTTGTTCTGCCATCTTACAATTGAGTTCTTCTTATTCAGAGTTTCCACACAAGCTCTGATACCACTTGTTGGATCGTTTACTGAATAGATCTTAACCTTTAGCTTGTAAAGGGTTTGTTCCTTTAGATAATTCTAAAGCAACAATAATGAAACACTGATTTGAACACTATTGATTATGCGGAAACTAATCAATAATGCTAAGAAGAACAGTATTAAGAATCACAAAAGAACTTTATATTATAACTTGAATCTGCCTAGGTTACAGATTACAAAACTATGATTGCTAATCGATCTCTATTGATCTGTGTAGAACTATATCTACTAACTATGCCTAGGGTTCCTTTTATAGACTAAGGAAACCCTAATGGGCTTTACAAAACGCGTACAAAGATCATGCATATCCTTTCCTAAGATATCTCATGCATATCTCATAAACGGTACTAACTATTTTATACTAACGGTACTAACTATCTGATCAGTACTAACATTTTGTACTGTCAGTACAAATTACAACTAGCGGTACTAACTAATATAACTAACGGTACTAAGTCAGGAATGCATAATTCCCAATAATCCTCCCCTAAACATGATTGTTGAACTTGTTTAACTTCATGTTTCTTTAGTGTAAACATCTTGTAGACTAGGAGGATGTATCCAAACACTTCTATTCTTCAAATCTCCATTTTTGATGAACTTGATCAGTATCAACTCTACAACCTTGATTTTCTTTAAGCTTCCCTTCTTTATCAGCAACACAGCAAATCCAACTAAGTTGGCTTTGTAGTTTTTGGCAAACTACCAGCCATTAACGGATTTGATATTCCTTTACCAGTAGCCGTTTGCTCTGGGATAGCCAATTCTTCATTGTAAACAACAAGGTGAATTGATAACCTTATAGTTTTGAGTAAACTATCAACTATCAACGGATTTAATTTGTCTTTACCAAAAGCTGTTTGCTTTTAGACTAGTCAATGCTTCATTGCTATAACATGGTGCATTGATAACCATATAGTTTTTAGCAAACTATCAGCTATCAACAGATTTGATTAGTCTTTACCAGAAACTGTTTGATCCTGGACTAGCCAACTCTTCACTGTGAAGCAAGGTGAGTTGAGAACCATACAATTTTTGGTAAATTGTCAACCATAAATGGATTTGAGAAGTCTTTACCACAAGCCGTTTGCTTATGGACTAGCCAGTTCTTATGTTTGTTAAACATGGTGAACTGATGACCATTTGTTGTGTGGTTTTGAAACCAACACTCAAATATCCTTCTCACGTCCATCTTGGCCTCCATACTCATCAATCTGTTGCTCAATAAACCCTAGCAAATCAAATACAGTATCATCATCAGATACAACCGTCAATCTTAGATCCATCATCCTCTTAAGTGTGTTTTTAGTAAGAGGATATCTTCTCTCTACTAGCATATTGATCTCAGTACCATCCTCTAGTCTCAAGATATAAACTTCACAATTTTCATAAAATATCCAACTCTAAAGATTCCACTCTTCTTGATACTTCCAGAGTTCATCATCTTCCTTTGACTCAAACATAATCCTCAAATCACCCCAAAGAAGTAGATTAATTCCTTCTGGAGGTGTTGTTTCAAACCTTTTCATTACTAGACTATGTATCTCAACCAGATCCATCCTATCAAAAAGTACGCATATTATAGGACTCTTGCTATAGGTCTCTACGGAGTTACCATGTTCAATCCGTTTGGTTTGACTAAGCACCGGCAGTTGAGTAAGTAGTAGTATAAGTATTAATGGATTGATGATTGGGTGTGCAAACCGTATATATGGATAGATTAGATTCTGTGTTGTGTTTATCGACACAAACATTCTTATTTATCCAAGTGGAATAAAGGTGCTTGAAGGAACCTTGTAGGTGATTTGATCGTTGTTGTAGGAGGAAGAGGAGAATTATAAGCCAAGTTTTCGATTCTGACTTAGTATTTAGAATGTGTGTGATTTTTGGGCGCTGTCGGAAGGTTTTTTATATTTTCTTGATCTGTGATTGTTAGCGGGAAGGCATTACTTTGATGCCCGCTAAGATTAGTCTATTAAGATTTGGGCGTCACCAAAGACACCAAACGAAGATTCGTCAGGTTTTTCCTTAGGACTTTCGGACGGTTTACTATATATCGATTTTTTCGAAGCAAGCATTTTAGATGATCGATTAGGCCTATATGAATGAAATTTACTAAGAAAAGACGTGTGATGAAGTTTGATTGGGGTGGGTTGAAAAGGTTAGAATTAGAAGTGATAGAGATGCTATTGCGTGCATCCTTGCTTTTTAGTGTTGAAGCAGGAAATTATTGGAAATTAGAAATTTGTAATAGAAGAATAGAAGGAATTTAGGAAATAGGAATGAATAAAGAAATTATGTTAGTTATTAGTGCGCCGCGATATTATTATTGCGTTTTCCGAGAAGGGAAGTGAGATCTTCAAATAAGTATACTGATGATGCTTCGCCCATTAAAGGGTTCGGAATGGCGCGGGTTTTGATTTTTTTTTTGATGCAAAGAGCGGAGAAGTTCATTAGCTTACGCATCGCTAAATCAAGGTTCTCGAGGAAAAAAGAAGAGATACTATACTAACGCACGTCCTAGAGCTTGGTGTGTAGTAGTAGTGTTTGCCTCTTAAAGATGTGGGGAGAAGGAGACTGGAGACATTATCTGTTTTGGTTCATAGTGCTTTATGTTCAATGATATATGAGTCTACAAAACTTTCTCGATCAGAAAAGAGTTGTTGAAAATGAGCTCAACGACGGGTTGATGGTGGTTTTGGTATAGATGTTTGGTTGAGCCACAATACGATAGTGAGATTCAATATCATCCAGGGAAGGCAGAAGTGGTGGCTGTTTTTTGCCTAAGCCGGAAAGGGGAGATGAGAATCACAGACGATACAGTTTGTGACTTAGTTATGGACTATTAGTTTGACTTCCTAAGAGGATTTTGAGTGCTCAATCGGAAGCTATTAAATAAGAGACTTATCAACAAAGAATTTGCATGGCAATGATTAACAAGAGCTTGAACCTCGTGCCTGATTGGAACATATGTTTGAACATCGGTAGTTTGGATTCCGCGTTTTGGATATATTTGATGAGCCTTTATTTATGATTAATCCATAGTTCAAAGTATTCCATCCATCTTGGATAAGCAAAGATGACCAAACTTAAGAAGTGTTATTGGGGGGCCCAACATGAAAGCAAAATATATTTTGCCATACTATGTAGCAAGGTGTTTTACATGTGCTCAAGGTTAAGATAGAGTTCAGGAAACCATTCTGGTTTGTTGGTTCAACCAGAGATCACATAATGGAAAATGGTGAGGAATTATAACAATGGGACTTGTGATTAAATTGCCATAAAGGACGGCAACTGGTCATGATACATTTGGGTAAAATCTTTTGATCGTCTCACTAAGTCTGCACATTTCTTGCCTATGCGAGAGGATGACACGTTAGAGAAGTTGACAAGACAATACTTGAAGGAAGTAGTCTCAAAGCATATTGGCAGTATTTAGTGACAGTTTTTGTTTCGATCATTCTATCGTGATGGGAATTTTTTTCACATTTTTAGAAATCTATTAAATAATGCATTAGGTACTCGAATGGATATGGCACGCTTACCATCCAGAGGAACGATGGTCAAAGGTGAGAGAACCATTCAGATGTTGGAGGAAATGTTCGTTGCATCTGTGTACTTGACTTTGGAAATAAGGTTTGGGATAGACACTTTCCATTGGTAGAATTTTGGTTATAACATCAGTTTACCATACCAGCATTAAGGCTTTGTTGCTGTTGCTCTCGTTTGAGGCGTGTATTTGTGTCGATCACCTATCTTGATGAGCTGAAGTTGGAGGATAGTTAGACTACTGTGCCCAGAGATCGTCCATGAGAAAACCGAAGAAAATTGTTTTTCAGATCAGTGTCGTATACCAAGCCGCCCGGGTGACAGTCTAATGTGTTATACTATGTAAGACGAAAACCTCTTGAGTTTTTCAAGTAGGAGATAAGGGTCAGTTGAAAGTATTCGCCTTTGTAAAGGAGTGATTGATACGTTTTGGCAAACGGGGTAAGCTAAACCTTATGTTATTTTGGACCTTTTAAGTTCATTGCCATAGGAGGAATCGTTCGCCAATCGTCTGAACTCCCGAAGAAAGGTTGATAGTAGTGTTCATTGACAATTTTTCACGTCTTGAAAATTGAGAAATTTTTTTTTTCTTAAGAAAAGAAAGAATAAGGAAATTGAAAGAAGAAGGCAAATGCATATGGCCTTAAACGAACGAATCGCTCGCACTTTCTTTTTTTTTTATTACCTTTGGACTGAGTTCCAGTGCCAAGTCGGACTACAAACTACGATTTATCGTTGAGAAGATAGAAAATAGAAGAACCTATCCAAAATTCATGGGTCCGTATGAGTGGGAGGGGTTACTGATTAGCGTAGTTTAAGGTCTCTTAAAAGCAAAAGGTATATATTTCCAATCGTTTAAGGTGTATACAATTACGCTGGGGTGGTTGGGGTGGAGGATAAGGGGTGGTGGTGGGGAGGGGGGTGGTGGTGGAGTTTTGGAGGGGAAAATACAGGATGAGAGGGCCCTTCTTGTGGTTTACCTGGGTGTGAGGTGGAAATGAAGCAAGATGGGGGAAAATAAGAGTGGTGTGAGGCGTGGAAAGCTGCACGGTTGATGACCCAAATGCAAAAAAAGGAAGTGCAGAAAATGTAAGAAGAAAAGTTATGTTGCAATAAAGAAGAAGATAAAAGAAGTTACTGCTTGCTTCTTTTCCGAATTCTTTGCACCGGGGGTGGCAGATCAGGTTTGGGGGGTGGCAGGTGGTTGGGTGGTTTGGCCAGATTGGGTGGGGGGGGGTGGGTAGGGGGGTCGGGCAGGAGGGAGGATACCAAGTTTCCACGTCCATGAGCTTTGGGGACGACCAAAGTCTTCTTCAACGGGGGGTGGAAGAGAAAAGGGGTAAAAACTAGGGTGGGGAAAGCTAAGGGATATAAGAATGTGACACTACCCCGAGAGAAGTGAGAGAATTTCCGTTCAATAAGTTAGCCATTTCCAGTTTTTTAGCAATTGATATTTTTTTGTAGTTTCGTTTTTATTTAATATTAACTATTTTACGGTTAAAACTGGGGGGGGGGGGGGAAAGTCGTGGAAGTATGGGGGAATAAGTAAATGGCAAGAAGTGGAAAAAGTTGGAAATAGATAAAGTATATGAATATGGGACACAGGAATAGTGGGGATGTAAAAGTAGTATTAGAAAAAGTAGGTAGGAGGAAATAGTAAGTAAGTAAGTGATAGGGAAAAAAGGTTATGGGAAGGGGGAAGTAGGGGGAAGAGTATTAAGTGGGTAGGGGAAGTAAGTGGGAAGTAAGGGGGGATTAAATTGAAGGAAAGTAGGGGGGGGGTAATTAAAGTGGGGGGAAAAGTATAATGGGGGGGAAGGGGTAATGTATTGCGTTTTATCTGAGAATGTTCTCGGGGATGGAGAGAAAGTAGCGAACGGGATATGGATTAATGCCTAACGTTTTTGTAGTATTTTGGCAAATAGCTCGTTTTTACTTTTTTATGGGCAAGATTTTAATATGTCATAATTTTCGAGATTAAGATACCATTATTCGTTTAGTTACTTGGCGTTAAATTGTGGTTTTTTACTTATAACATGAGTTTTTGCATGCAAGATTGGGAAATCTAAATCAATTGGGAAATGCAAAGCACTAGCAAAATAATTGAGAAGAAAGTATAGGAAATGAAGGAAAAAAATTAGTAGTTGGTCTAGTGGGTCCCCCCCTTTTCCCTTATCTTTGTTTGTCACAAACTAAAACCAACTATCCCCACTGGGTAAGTCATAGGTTTGAATTCATAAATCAATAAGATAAGCCTTGTTTTTGTTTTTTTGTTTTTGGTTAAAATGATTTGTTATAACTTTTGAATTGGATTAGAGGATCAAAGTATTAGTGGATCAAATTGGTTCCCTCCACTTCTTTGTCTCCTTGTACAAGGAATTCACACACCACACATTTTGTGTATGTGAAGTAACTTGTATTATTTAACCCTCTATACTTCCATTATCTCTTTCATATCAAACACACACTAAAAGTTGGTCGTTTTACTCTTCTTTTCTTGCCCTTCTTTTGTTTTTGTAACACCCTTGCACACTAACACTTTCTAATTTATCCATCTAATTGATAAATATAACACTTGATGATTCATTGAAGGTTTGATCATTTGTATTCATTTAGGGTTTATTAAATTTTAAACAACATTTGGGTTGTTCTATTCTTCATTTCTTCCTTCTATAAATCTGCAAACTTTGTAAGTCTTCAAATTTTTAATTAACTTGTACGTGCTTAATTCTTCATGTTGGATACTTGAAGGTTTGTACAACTTATTTGGTAAATATATTTGTATTTTAAATCTACTAAACCCTTAAAGGGTTGTGTCTACTTATGGTAGTTTTTTTGCGTGTGCTTTTGGGTTGGCGAAGGTTTGGGTTTTCGTGTGTTTTTCTTTTATAGTTTTTTGTATTTTTTTGGTGTTGTTTTTTTCGAATTGTGATTTTTTTGTGTTTTTGGTTTTTTTCGTTTTTTTTATGGTTTATTTATTGTTGATTTTTTAATGTCCGTTGTAGTTTCGAATTTTTTTTGTTTTGCATCTTGTTTGTTTTTATTGTTCGAAATTGGTGTTATTTTGTCTTATCTCGTTCTTTTTTTTTTTTCTTTTTTTGTTGTTTTTTTCTTGTTTTTGTGGACATTGTATAGTTACGATTCATTTTGTTGGGTTGATTTTATTTATTTATTTTTTTTTATTTTTTTTATCTGTTGGTTTTTCGAATTCTGTAATTTCGAGTTTATTTTGTTTTTTTCCTTGATATTTTGAAATATTTGTAACAGAATTATTAAGAGAATTTCTTTGTTTTGTTAGATCGTGGTTTTTTTTATGTATTTATATTTGTATTTTGTGCCTTATTATATTTGGCTTATATTTGTGAGCTTATTTGATTATTTTGAGCTTATTAGGGCTTATATATAGTTCGGCCAAACTAGAAAAGAAAGAAGAAATATTTGTTTAGCTTATTTTGATTTGACTTATATTTTATTAGCTTATTTTATAGCTTATTTGGGAAGGACAAACGATAAACTTATCCGGCTTAATAAATAAGCTCGAATATACTTTATTATGGCTTATAGCCGAGTCCCACATACAAGGCCAACACTATGAGCTTATTATTAAGCTTGTGTGGTTCGGCTTATTATACTTGGCCTATTGTGAGCTTTATTGATAGCTTATTTTTTGGTCACGTGTTTATTGCTTTTGTTTTGGCATATCGGATTAATGGTATATGTTAAAAATTCATTTTCGGACTTAACGGGCCAAGGCCCAACGAAAATACAAAACACCAAGGCGTAAAGCTACGGTGGATTGAAAGTGGTTTGAAAATGGTTTTAAATAAATTCTAAGACTTTGAAAAAACGTGTAAACACGAACGGGTCATGCCGAAATTTTTATAAATTACTATACTTAAGTAAATACTAGAAAACGTAACATGGTAAATTGAGGATACGAGAATTTATAATTAAGTGAACGAACAAATATTTATATAGATATAATTTTATTATATATATATTTTTTTATAATATATATCTATTTATATCTTATAATTAAATATTTTTTACTTGTCGTTATATATCTATGTAATATTTATTTACATTTTTTTTCTTCCATTTACTTACGGAATCATTTTTATTTAATACACGATAACTAAGTTAATTTTAGGATATATATTAACAATTGTATACTAGTAAGACACCTTTGCATTTTCATAACATTCACTTTACTTGATCCGTATTAAATAAACGTTCTTTTTATAGGTGTGCTTTTGTATATCGTCGTTTGTTACCGATGTGAATTTTTTCTTTAGACTATTTCACTACCCCTCTATTCTCATAAATCAAGGGGGATAATGGTATTCATAGCTCACTTTCTTTTACTCGTTTTGATAAATGTTTTTATTACTCTGGGATGGAAACATTGTTTTGTTTTGTAACTTGATACAGACTATTACGTGAGATTCCCTATTTTCGTGTTTCCTAAGTAGCATTTAGACCAATTGCCCGAAATTTACATGAACTGTCAATTTCTTGGACTGGAGGATATTCCGTTGAGGGAAAGGGAAGTGAGTGAGGAGTGGAGTTGGTGTATTATTTGAGATGAGTGTATGTGTGTTGAGCGAGTTGGAGGACGTAAGGTTAGGGCGTAGGGTGATGACGTGGGAGGAGTATAGGAGAGTTATTACGGTGAGTGATGTAATGTTGAGAGTATGAGTTTTGAGTGGAGTGTGGGTTGGTAACGCCGAGTGAGTGTAAAGAGGAGGTATTGAGTGGGTGTATAAGGAGTGTAAGTGGAGTGAGGAGTAATGTGGAAGGTGGTATGAACTAAGTGATTGTAGAGTTGGTGTGTGACGTGTTTAGATAGGTTAGTGAGAGTAAAGTTGGAGTAAATAAATAAATAGTCTCTATTGGGACACTAACTAAATTTATCCCTATCCGGGGTTGGTGATATGAAGTTGCGTTTTAGTAGTTTAGTAGAGTTAGTTGAAGGTAGCGCTCTCAACCTAACCCACGGGGGAGGGGGATCACACGAATTATTTTTTTTTATTTTTTTTGATTTATTTTAATCGAATATGTTATGTTTATGTAATGTCAGATAACTGGTGGTTTTTGGTTTGGCGGGGTTCTTATTCATTTCTCTTGTCTAGCGTTGGGGTCGTTCTTTCTTTTTATTGTTTGTCTTTTTTTGGGGTCTTTGCGTGCTTTGTTTTTTTTCTCTTTTTGGGTGGTGTTCCTGTTTTGTTCTCTAGTGGTCTCTCTTTTGGTCAGGGGAACCCCTGGGGTTAAAAGTTTATTGGTGTTATAATTTGTATGTGTAAGCTAAGGGCCAAGCAAAAAAAAAATACTTTATTGCAATGGTACATGCCTATTTTTTATTATTAGCTTCAAGTTGTATGTGCTTATTTTTTAGTGCACAACGGTATAAATTTACATTTTTATAGTATTCTTCAGTTGTCATGAGCTGTTAGTTTTTAGTGCATTGCACCGTAATTACCATTTTTATAGTGTGAAGTTTTTTGTTTTATGTAATAACTTTATTGTCTGTACGAATACGTTTTGTATCTTGTGTTTTCACTTATAACATCGTTTTTATTTGATTTGAACTAAACTATGGAATTCACAAACTTTATGTTGACAGTTTTTTTTTTTTGTTTTTTTTTTTTTTTTTTTTTTTTTTTTTTTGTTTTTTTTTTTTTTTTTAGCATGTTTTCTCTCATGTGTTAGCTAGGGAATATTTTGTCGTTGTTTTTTGCTTATAATATATGTAAGCCTATTGCCGAACCAGTTTTTCTAGATTTTATCTATGTATTATCTTAATAATACCGTTGTTTTGTTGTTGTTGAACTTATTTATGCTTACTGCATGCATTGTTTTGTCTTTTGTTAACTTTTAAATTTGATTGATGTACAATTAATTAAATATTTTTAATTTATGACAATGGTGTTGTTTGTTTTTTTTTTGGTTGGTTTTTGTTTATTTTTCAAACGTTTCATTATGAGGTCGTTTTTATGCTTTGTACTCGATAATAGCAATGGTCGTCACGCCCGCCCCTGTGCCCCAAAAAAATCGGAAGGTGGAAAGGTGAAGTGGGAAGGGAATTAGGACACTATCAGGGACTAGATAAAAGAAGGAGGGACCCTTGGACCAAGGGTCCCTATTTGGGGGGGTTTGGTGTGTTTTTGTTATTGTGTTTGTTTGTTGTGGTCATTCATGGTTCTTGATGACAGCAGAGCAATATGACCTACACACATGTCTTGAAGATCCGAATATAGTTACTATTTTTTTGTGTTTTTGTGGTACCGATTGGGTTTGGATATGGGTACTGATTTTGTTTTTTTTTTTTTTTTGTTTTTGGTGGGTGGGTTGGGGGGGGTTGGGGGGGGGGGGGGGGGTACCTTTTTTGGGTTTAGATGTTTGTGGTTACCGATTGGGTACGATGTGTTTGTTATATGATAGGATTAGTGTTTTGTTTTGTGGAGTCTTGATTTTTGTGGGTGTCATGGTGGTTGTCTTTTTGATGGAGGGGGTTTTTCGGAGATTGGGGTTTTTATGTTGTTTTTTTTTATTTGACATTGTGTCATGTTTGTTGTGTGTAATGATTTGTTGTTGTGTGATGATGGACTTTGTTTATGTGATAATGATGATCTTTGGTTTTAGGGATAATGGGTTATTGATTTGTTTGTTATGGTGTATTGTTATGATCTTGTTTTGAGGTATTTGTTGCTAGGGGGTTTTATGGTTTTATGATGTTGTTGTTTGTGATGTTAGTCGTGGATCGGGTTTGTTATTGGTTGTTGTTATTTTGGTTTTTTTTTTTTTTTTAGGATGAAGATGCATGAAGTATATATGTAAGGTATATCTTTTTATTCTTGCTAGTGTATCTGGAAAATTTGCATTAATAAATATTTGAATTGAATAACTGGATATTGGGTTATAGTTATTAGGGTTTTTTGTTTGTGTTATATTTAGATTTGTAGATATCTAATAATAATAATAATAATAATAATAGGGTATAATAAAAAATTGAGAAAAAAAAAAGGAACAAAAGGGTATTTTTGTCATTTTAGTTCTACCAAAGGAGCCAAAAAAAAAGTGGATGAAAACCAAACCTTCCAAAATACGGTACGTTTTTTTTTGCACTTTCGAAATTCGACGGACCAAATCTGCAATTTGGCTAAACCACAAAGACCATTTTTGCAATTCTCTCTAAATAAATTATCGTTTGACAAAACAACGGAACCTCGATTTTGGGGTGAGCATTTGGCTCAAATATATAATACTCTCCATGAACAAAACATCAATCTGTAATTCTAAGAAAGTCTCTTGAAATAATGTTCAATGCAATGAGTATACGAGTTTGTTGAACTTAAGTTTTGGAAACAAGGGTTAGATGGTTCTGGGTTCTTACGCTTTCGAAAATTGTAAATACAAAGAAAATTGGTATGCTTTGTTATAATTAGAGTTTGGGTTAGTTTATCGTTTTTTTTTAATGCGGATTAACTTGGAGCTTATGTTATGTACTGGATATCTGTTGCTCTTATAAGTCTATATAAGTTGATCACACTTTCCTTCGGTTGGTGCACTTCGAGAGGTCCTTTTAAGTAGGCATTAATAGTGAGTTCTCTATTGTTTGTTAGAGATCTCGTTGGTTTTAAGTGTTTCCGTTTAGTATTTTTATCTAATCGTATATAGTCATGTCACATGTGCCGATAGACTTTTTGGGGGTGCGTTAACTACTGTTGGGGCTGTGGCCACTAAGTTTGTGGGGTACGTTTTCTCTTTTGTTGTCTGTCGGGGGGTTATTTGTTTGTTGAGGGTAAGTTTGGGCGGACGGTTTTTGGGTTGGATGGGGTGGGGGGGTGGGTTGGGCGGGGGGGGAGGGTGGGGGGGTAGGGGGGGGGGGGGGTGAATGGAGGTGGGGGGGGGGGGGGGGTGGGGGGGGGGGGGGGGGGGGGGGTGGGGTGGGGGGGGTTGGGGTGGGGGGGGTGTTGGGGGGGGGGGTGGGGGGGGGGTGGGGGGGGGGGGGGGGGTGGGGGGGGGGGGTGGGGGGGGGGGGGGGGGGGGGGGGGGGGGGGGGGGGGGGGGGGGGGGGGGGGGGGGTGGGTGGGTGTGGGGGTGGCGGGGGGGGGGGGGGGTGGGTGGTGGGGGCGGGGGGGGGAGTGGGGGTGGGGGGGGGGGGGTGAGGGTGGGGTGGGGGTTCGGGGGGGGTTGGGGGTGTGAGGGGGGTGGGGGGTGGAGGGGAGGGGTTTGTGGGGGTGGGGGGGGGGAGTGAGGGGGGGGGTGGGGGGGGGGGTGGGGGGGGGGGGA
>BQNB010002200.1:121861-127736 GCA_026074375.1 Tanacetum coccineum
TTTAACCGGGAGAAAGAAAAAAGTAAAAAGCTGAAGGAACTAAAATCCTGGATTAACTTCGAAGGATGTTCCGGAACATCGCTGGGTACTCCGAGTTCATAACATGATGACACTATGGAACATGAAAAAGGCACAGATTAGGGGCTCCCGTAGCCCACAGAAAAAAAGAACTTAGTGTATTCTCAAGAATAAGACGTAATTGGCGGTCAAGATTCCCAAGGAAAAGGGTTGTTGAAAGAAGGTGGCGGTGTTTAAAAGGCTAGGAAGTAGGGGAAGAAAGAGCGTGTCGCACTATTAGACAGCTACAGCTGGGAACTCCCATTCGAAATTACATTAGATGCTCTCGCTGAAAGTGAGGACAGTGAAGGGGCACTGGAAGTCAAGACCATAAGAAGTAAGAAAAATTGTATAAGGGTAAGAGGATGACTTGTCCCGCCAGGAGTATGTGAGGAGTAGATCCTTTCACACTAGTATTGTTTATTTGATTCCCAAAAACATGGATGCCCAGCCATATCAAGGACATAGGACGGATATGGCTGATCTGGAGGATCATTTGAAAATCTTCAGGCAGCAAGAAGCAAAAAACTAGTACGATGGGCCATGTCCACATGGTGCTCATGTTTAACTATACGTGACGGGAAACGCGGAAGAGTATGGTTTGTGGACTTCTGCTGAATCAATAGATAGTTATGATCATATGAAGAAAGCATTTTTTTGGATAATTATCTCCACAGAAGATAATGTTTTAAAGATCCCTTAGAAATCTATAAACATAAAAGCGGTGTGGGAGGGAGAGTCTAACGAAAGACTTTGTGAAATGATATAAACTGGAAAGCAGGAAGTCAAGGGGGCTCCATTAATGCATGAGGAATCTCCAGATTCAGTGAATAGAATTACAAACCCTGAGCTCATCAAACGTCTCCATGACAAAATCCCAAAAATAGTTGATGAAATGATGAGAGTTACCACATCTTTCCTCAGGGGGAGGTGGCAGCCTCAAATCACGAACGGAAGAAAACGTTTCCACCATGGTAAAAAAACATCTGAAGGACAAGCAAAAGGCAAATTTCAAAAAAAAGGAGGTTTTTTCAAAACAATAAAGGTCAGAAAGGAAGATGATCGGTTTTCCTTACTCACTAAAAAACCCCAAATTAAATTTTTGCTTTAGACAAAGGAAAATTCAATGCTCCGACAACCGATGACAACCAGGTTGAGAAAGGAACATGCAAAAAAAAAAAAATTCTTTGGTTTCATGGTGAAGTAGGGCTTAGCACAGACGCGATGTATGCACCGGAAGAAAAGAATGAGGAAATGCTAAAAGAGGTAAAGTGTCAATATGATTAAAGAAACTAAAACAAAACAAAAAAAAGGAACAGCCTTAATGGTGGCGAAGATAGGAGACAATTCTGGGAAGGACAATGCACTACCATCATAATGGTTCAACCCGGGGAATGAGTAGCCAGGCGAAGCTCACGCAAAGCTTTTCTCACCAAACATAAATAATTATTTTTCCCACACTAGGAGAGGATGATAGGAAGGAAAGAAGGTCTGTGATCATTGAGAAGCGAAGTTAGTGAGGCCACTGAATACACGCATGACTATGTGGATGGCGGTCAAGCCTCATAAATATTATGATACAACTGCTTCAGCTGACTCCGTCTTGAAGTTCAAGAACCAGTTGGTGCCAGAACACCACCCTTTGATTGGGTTCTGAGCAGATATTGATTCGGAAAAGTAATGTGTGGAAATGGGAATTTTTGTTGAAAGTGGGATTGGGTGTGGGGGTGGATTCTTGTATTTTGGAGGAATTGGATTGATGTGGATGAGGGGTGTGGAATGGTTTGAGTTAGTGGTGATATTTGTTGGTTGGTAGGTTGTGACATGGTGGGTTTTGAATGATCTGAAGGGTGGTGGTTTGTGGTGGATTTTGTGATGGGGAAGGTTGGAATGTGTGTATGAATTTGTGGGTGGTGAGGATTGTATGCGTTTGGAAAAAGCTGAATGGTGGTCTGGAATGGTTGATTGGGATGAGGAAATTGATGTGAAGATTGTGAGTAATATGAGCGTGGGTTGGTGAATGGGATGTGATAAGTGTTTTTTGTGTGTGAGATGTTTGTGGGGGTATTGGATATATTAAAACCATGGCAATAAGGCTAATACAACTACTACTGGGTAACCTATTGGAGACGAGGAGCATTCGCTTCAACTCTTTAATGAATTTTGTGAGTCGTAAGGTCACATCCCAATCAATGGGATTACTGTAAGGACGGGGGTCAGGAAGTTGCAAGGGTTTCTGGTCACAATTCACGGAATGCTAATGTTCCGGTAGGATAAGGGGTCAATAAATTTAAAAGCAACAGGTTGGTGCCGCTGGAGTGTGCGATGGTCTCCGGACCTAAAGGAACCCTATCAGCTACAAAGCCAATAATAAAAGAAAGGGTTAAAGTAGCAATAAACCTGGAATATCCAGAACAAACAGTAATGATTGGCTCCACCTTTACCAAGGAAAGCCGCAACAAGTTGTGTGGATTACTCCAGTGTAACTTGGACATTTTTGCTTGGAGGCCTGCGGATATGACCGGTGTTCCAAGACATATTGCGGAGCATCGCCTAAACGTGCGGGAAGGATGTTCCCCGGTTAGGCAAAAGAAAAGAGGGCAAGCGGCCGACAGAAATCAAGCAATACAAGAGGAAGTTGGGAAACTCGTCAAGGCAGGAATAATGAAGGAAGTAAACTACCATGACTGACTGTCCAACCCAATAATGGTAAAAAAACATGATGACAGTTGGAGGATGTGCGTCGATTTTAAAGATCTAAACAAAGCATGCCCAAAAGACGGTTATCCGCTACCGGAGATAGACTGGAAGGTGGAATCCTTGTGCGGATTCCCTTTCAAATGCTTTTTAGACGCATATAAAGGCTATCATCAAATACAAATGGCAAAGGAAGATGAAGAAAAAACCGCATTCATCACAAGCCAGGAATTTTTCATGTATATCTGAAAATGCATTTTTGGTTGTGGATGTTGGGGAATCCTATCAACTTCTGTTGGATAAAGGTTCCATTAAAACAATTTGGAGGAAGAAATTTAGAAGTTTGTACGTAATGACCTTGTCATCAAAATCGTACGGAAAAAAAAGTTGAGATAGTCAGAGAACATAGAAGAAACATTAATAAGGGAAATTAACATGAAACTAAAACCTAAAAAGTGTACATTTTGGGTGGAATAAGGAATGTTTTTAGGATACAAAGTCAACTCTAAGGGGCTGAAAGTGTGCCCAGATAAGGTAGACGTTGTGCTAAGTCTCCCATCCCCAAAATGTCTAAAGGACGTGCAAAAGTTAAACGGAAAACTCGCAAGCCTGAATAGGTTCTTGGCCAAATCAGCAGAGAAGTCACTACCGTTCTTTAAAACTTTGAAAAAATGCACGAAGAAAAGTGATTTCCATTGGACAACAGAAGCGAAAGAGGTGTTTCAACAAATGAAACAGCTAATAGCTGAGCTCCCTATTCTAACAGCACCAATGGAAAATGAAGAGCTTATCGTTTACTTGGCCGCAGCAAAAGAGACAGTAAGCGCAGTCCTGATGACAGAAAAGGAAGCTAAACAGATGCCCGTCTACTTTGTTAGCAGGACATTAAGAGGTCCGGAACTAAACTACACGTCGATGGAAAAGTTGGTGCTGGCCTTAGTACATGCTAGTAAGCACCTAAAAAGGTACTTTCAGGCACATCCAATAATAGTAATCACGGACCAGCCTATACACCAGATACTATCAAGATCAGAAGTAGCAGGAAGGCTACAGAAGTGGAGCATTGAATTAGGAGAATATGCAATACATTACAGGCCTAGAGTATCAATCAAAGGACAGATATTAGCAGATTTCATAGTCGAAAGACCAGAAGAGGACTCTCCGGATACTCCGATGGAAGAGAAAGAGGAGCTCCTTGAGCCATGGATTTTATTTACGGACCGATCCTCCTACATGGATGGTTCTGGAGCAGGACTAATACTCACAAACCTAGAAAGGATGGAGTTTACTTACGCCTTAAGGTTCAGATTTGATGCAACAAACAATGAAGCAGAATGTGAAGCTTTAATTGCTGGACTAAGGATAGCGGAACAAATGGGTGTGAAAAACCTTCAAGCAAATGTGGATTCATGCTTAGTGGCCAATCAAGTAAACGGAACGTATGTTGCAAAGGAGGCCGACATGATCCATTACCTGGAAAAAGTAAAAGCACTTACAGGTGGCTTCAAGGCGTTCACAATTAAACAAATCCCTAGAAGTGAAAACCAAAAAGCTGATGCTCTAAGCAAAATAGCTTCCACGAGCTTTGCGCACTTAAGTAAGCAAGTATTGGTTGAAGAATTAAAAGAAAAGTCCATCAATGAAGTAGAAGTATTGACGGTGGTAGAAGAAGAAAGAGACACCTGGAGGACTCCTATTTACAAATACCTCGCGGAGGAAACTCTACCAGCGGATATGAAGAAAGCAAGGGCAATAAGACGCAAGTCATGGCGGTTTGCCATCATTAATGGGATCCTCTACAAGAAATCTTTTCTCGGCCCATGGCTAAGGTGCGTAGGGCCACTTCAAGCCAACTATGTTCTAAGAGAGATACATGAAGGATCTTGTAGCATGCACGCAGGTACACGATTCGTCATGGCCAAGGCTTTGCGGACCGGTTACTATTGGCCTACCATGCACAGAGACGCAAGAGCGTTAATAAGAGCATGCCAGGATTTTCAAGTTCATAAACCCATCCCAAGGAATCCACAATAGAAACTAACCCCAATTACTTCTCTGTGGCCATTTTACAAATGGGGAATCGCATAGCCGGACCTTTTCCGGAAGGCCCAGGGAAAGTCAAATTCTTAATAGTAGCCATGGATTACTTCACAAAATGGATTGAAGCAAAACCAGTCGCGACCATTACAGGCAATCAGATCAAAAAATTCCTATAGGACAACATTATCTGCAGGTTCGGACTTCCTAGAGAGATTATCTCAGATAATGAAAAACAGTTCTGAGACGATCCATTTAAGGACTGGTGCGAAAAACTATGTATCAATCAGCATTTTGCCTCTGTAAAACATCCACAGACTAATGGACTCGTAGAAAGAGCAAATCGCAGCTTAAGTGAAGGAATAAAAGCAAGGTTGGAAGCAAGAAGCAAGAACTAGAAGGAAAAACTCCCTCATGTTCTATGGGTACACCTCACAATGATAAAATCTAGCAACGGAGACACCCCGTTCTTATTAACGTACGGAACGAAGGCAGTCATCCTAGTAGAGATAGGCATGGCTACAATCAGAACAGCGGAAGTAGACCTGGAATAAAACAATGAAGCTTTAGAAATCAACATTGATCTCTAGGAAGAAAGAAGGGAGGAAGCAGCAATACGAGAAGCTAAGAGTAAAGCAAAAATGGAAAAATACTATAATGCAAAAGTTCGAAATACAAGTTTCAAACCAGGAGGCCTTGTATACCGCAACAACAAGGCAAGCCGAGCGGAGGACACAAGGAAGCTAAGCCCCAAGTGGGAAGGACCGTACGAGGTAATGGAAGCACTTAGAAAAGGAGCATACAAGTTAAGGGACCGTGACGGAAAACAGCTTCCGCGGACTTGAAATATCAACAACCTCAAGAAGTGTTATGTTCACAAAATGTAAGCAACTCACCCGTGCGGACTCCACAGTGGGGGAATGCATTCCAATTTATGTTACTTTATGCATTGTAATGTTTTTTAAAGTTTTAATAAAAGTGAAGCCTAGCTACCTTCATAAACTTTACTTTAAATTTTTTATTTTTTCTATCATTATTTTGCAAAGTTATTCTTTATGTGATTAAGACGCGCACGCAATAGGGC
>BQNB010002201.1:0-126232 GCA_026074375.1 Tanacetum coccineum
AAAAAAATGAGTAGAAAATGTAAAGTAAGAAAACCGAATTAAGAGAAATGTCAGTTTCACAACATATTTAACAAACAAAATTCACATATGTGTTATGTGAACATGGTGAGTGAAAAATATAAAAGAAAAAATATCATACATATGGTCCAATTTACTTGATATTTCATTGTGTAAACAACTTTTTATAAATGTTTTGTGGATGTAACATTTCTTTTGAATCAACACCCATTTGACCGCACTTGATGAAAACTTATCTGTGTAAAATAATGTAGCAAATGTGGGATTATAATGTATATTTAAATTATCGATGTTGTTACATCAAGAGCTTAGTCAAGTTTTATTATGAATGAATCTCGAGGTGTGAAGTGCACACTCGTTCTAGCTAGCTTGATGTCGTCACAACTAAATGTGGGTGTTAAGGGGTCAGGTCTCGCATGCTTGGAGGGTTAAGGATCTGCTCCTTAACCGTTTTTCTCTCCAACCAGTTTTTCTCACTAAAAGACACAACTTATCTCAATAGTCGTTACTCTTCTCGTCAACCGTTTTTAACCGAATTTAACTAACTTTCGGTTATGGTTCGTTAAATAACAAGAAATGAAATAATAAAAAAAACTATAAATAAAAATAAGAGTTAAGGAGGCGTTTGGTTGACATCATTTCACTTGCGTTTAGGATGATGGTATAAATACATTATTTAGGGCCCGTTTGTTTTCATGGTATGGAATAAAAGAAATGGAATGATTCACTAGACTAATTGTTTGGTTAAAAAATTACTTTTAAATTTGAGATTGATAGTATAAAATAGTAAGCCCTTCCATAGTAGGATAAAATGATATCTTTGAAAGAAATAATGTGCCCTATGTATGTTTGCGTGTGTTTCTTTTTAATCTTTCTAATAAAATAAATAAAATTCAATTTATATTTCCCACTATTTATTAAAATAATATTATCATTATTTTTTATTATTTTTTCATTTCTATTCATTTTCTTTCATATCTATATCAAACCAAAATCTCATTCTATACCCACATACATACCAAACGAGCCCTAACATTCAGCTGGACCATCAAATTAGGAACCAATATCAAATATTAATCATGGTTTACACCCGGGTTTTTGAAAATATTACCCATCTTTCATTTACTTTTCTTACTCAAGTGGCCTTGATCGTATATTCATCACTCAATTTTATTTATTATTTATTTATTTTAATTTCAAAATCTATTTACACAGCAAATTATACTTTTATCAAATCCAAATTCATATCCAAAACTAAATACAAATCCTAATTCGTATCCAAATCGAAATACAAATGCAACCTATACAAAACGCACCCTAAGTTTGTACAGATTGTTTCATTTTCACATAAAAATAAAGAACATAAGTAAAAGATTTGGCACAGAATGTAAAAGGATTAGTGGGAAGTGAAACATTAACGACACCCCGAATGAAAAAGGTGTCAACAATAATGATAAGAAGATTGCGGTTTTCGAAGAACGAGGTGTTAAACTTAGAGAAGAATTTAGTGAGACATGGATGCCATTTCTTATTGTGATATATACTTTTTTTTTATTTTTCAGAAATCTTATTGCATAAAAAACACGTGAATGGCTTTTTTTTCCTTTCGGGTTTTGTGGTTTAAGATTCATGGTGATGATGGAGGCGTGTGTGTGTTGAATGGGTGGTTTTGGGTTCTATCGTTTGTGAGTGAGGGGAGAGGAAAAAATATGTATTTTTCTTGAAAGAAGGAATGTTCATATATATAATTTAAATTCTTAATCGTTCAAGGACTTAGGGTGCGTTTGTTTTGTTCTTAGGTTTAGAATAGGATTAAGATTTTGTATAAAATTAAAGTTTTTTTTTTTTTTTAACGACAAATGGAATTTTATTAATATTGTTTGTTTTATAAAATGAGATAGATTGAAATTATATATTTGTATTATTTTAAAACTAGAAAAGAATGATAAAAAGGCAAAAGGCCCACATATTTTAATGTTGAAACAAAATAAACAATTGTGATATATAGAATGACAAGACGCACGTGAGTGGTGCACTGTTGGTTTTCTCTTGAATTCCATTGATATTGGCTGTTATCATGAAACACCTCATGTGGAAGTGTCATACCTAATTTTCAAACCGAACCCCTCACTCCAAACATTTGTTATTTCTTTGACTCCATTCCTCATTTTAAAAAGCACACACCAAACACACCCTTAATGTGTAATGAAGTGCATGCATAGTTTTTTTTACATATTTTTTTAGCAAGTTAACTCGATATATATAGTTGGGTGAAATTCATTAAATAATAACTGAGTTTTAATATTTTGATTTAGGTTCATTTGAATACTAAAGTTTTATTAGATACCGGGAGACTCATCCCCACCCTCCATCTTCATCTCATCCAACGGATGAGATTAATTTTCCAATTTACACTAGAAAGGTATTTTTGTCTAATATATATACATATTTTCTAATAAACTTCTCATTCAATCACACACACACACCTGTGTGTTTTCCTTCATCTCATTATTTTCTCTCTCTATACCATTAACACAAATAGATCTAGATTCGATCGATTACAAACAATACAAAATTATGTTCTTCAATTCATCAATCGATCGTCTTATCATCTCGTTCTTCAATATGTTAACATTAGGTTCATATTCTTCTCGTTATATTTATCCAATCTGATTTTTTTAGCTAATTCAAGTGAATAAGCTTATGAATTAGAGGATGGGAGAGCTTACTGAATAAGCGTGTGAATTAGAGAGAGTTATGTGAATAAGCTTATAAATTAAAAGAGTGTTATGAATAAGCTTATGAATTATTGTGATTTGATTTTATTGTGCTGAATTATAAGCTAACTTATTAGCTTATTTTTATCAGATCTGGTCATTTTATCCTTTTTATCTGATTCATGTAAATAAGCTTATTTATTAGAAGAGAATAGAGTTATATGAATAAGCTTATGAATTAGATGAAAGTTAGTATGAATAGGTTGTATTATTAGGTAGTTTTATGATCTGAATAACTTATTATTTAGCATTTGATTGAATTAAGTTATTGATATAAGCTGAATTAAGATGGTTTTAGCTTATTAGTTAGCAATAAGCAGTTTGAGTTGATATAAAATATATCATATATGATATTAGCTTGGGTTAATGTGTTTATAACTGAGGTTATTTTGTTTGATATATCATATGTGATATCACATGTGATATTTCATTTTGTTGGATTTATTATATGTGATATCACATAGTTTGTTTTATTGGATATATCATATGTGATATCATATGTGCTTTTTGCTTTTTGTCATAAAACAACTTATTTATATTTTCATTTTCATGAAACCGATTGAAAAACGTTTTGAAGAACAGGAATGCATGTTAATTATGTGAAAGTTTTGATTACAACAAAAGGAGCTAAGGTTTAAAGATCAAGAACAAGCCGTGGTTCAACAAGAAGTTGTGATTCAAAAAGTTGTTTAAGAAAAAGAAGATTTGGTTCAAGAAGAAGAAGACTTGGTTAAAGAAGAAGAAGAGTTGTTTCAAAAATAAGAAGGCTTTGGTTCAATGATAAATTCATCAAACTGATTGATTTTTTTCACATGTGATATGCTAGGAAATCATATATGATTTTACATTATTTTTCTTTTCATTATAATTATCACATGTGATATTTGAAAGTACTACGTTTAATGTTTGATTTTTTATATGGACAACTGTTAGAAATTCTCTTTTAGTTGATTTTGATCTTACATGAATGTGAATCTATTATATATCAGATGTGATATTTGTATTTTACAAGTTTGTAGCAAACTATCATATGTGATTTCTTTTGGAAATCACATGTGATTTAACACAATCACCATTAATTTATCAACCATCATACTTGATGTTCACAAAATGATAATATGTTTTCTATTCTAACGTTTTTTACAAGTGATTATAAATGTGTTCAATAAAACTTAAACAAAATAGACATAATATTAAAAATCACATCCGTAAACGTTTCGCCATTTTCATTTCTGCATAAAACATGATGACATAGCACAAATAAAGTTATACCATTTTATCAAGACATTGTATCAGTTTCCGATGGTTTAAAAAGTCGTCCGTATACGTCAAAACTCCATACAGAGATTATAAGAAAAAAAACAAAGAATACATCATTAAATATCAAAATATCATCAAAATATCTTTAT
The DNA here is from genome assembly GCA_026074375.1 of Tanacetum coccineum. Classification (NCBI taxonomy): domain Eukaryota; kingdom Viridiplantae; phylum Streptophyta; class Magnoliopsida; order Asterales; family Asteraceae; genus Tanacetum; species Tanacetum coccineum. The sequence goes on from BQNB010002201.1 coordinate 4,205, forward strand.
TATAAACTGTATAATTAAACACAATAATTTGAATAAAAAACATAATATGTTCATCACAAATTATATAAAAAAGTAAGCTTCACCATTTATGCATAAATAACATTAAAATATGTAAATGAAGTGTTTTATACCTGAATTAGTGATGTTAAGCTTGCATTTCAGCGGTTTTTTACTCGAAGCTTTAGATGTAAGCTTAATCGTTAAGATTTTTTCTTCAACAACATCATCGAGATCTTTTTCTTTCATTTTTTGATTCGATTTGTGGATGATTTTTGATGAGTGTGTGTTTTTAGTGTGTGTTTGGTGAGAGGGAGAGAAAATAATAATGAGATCTGAAAATGAGGGTGTGAGTAATGATTTTGGTGGGTGGTTGGTGTGTGACGCGAAACGACCAAAATTCCCCTCTACTCTATTTTTTTATTATTTATTTATTTATTTATTAATAATAGTGGATTAATCTCCTTTCTTTATTTTTTTAGATGGATGGCTGAGATAGGTCCCCTAGTATCCAAGAAAAAAAAGGTATCCAAAAATAACTCCGCTCAACATTTACATATTTATATACAGATTATAGTTTTTGCCTTTTAAGATTAAGGTTTCTACTGAAAAACTAGTTTTTAGATATGCGTATTATGAAATATCTTTTTGTTGAATTTTTAGATATTATATGGATTATTATTAAAGAAATGAAAACAATATATTTTATGTCAATTTTTGACATTTTACTAGGAGAATACAATTTGAACTGGATTGAACATTCATGATCTTCTATTGAGCATCCTGGGCCCTGATGTATGTGGATGTTCAAGATCCTTGAAAACAGTCTTCTCTACACAAATAGTAGATTGATTCATTTTCAAGCACATAATCATATAATATATTAATAATGGGTAAAGAGATAACTTTCATCAAGCGAGAACAAAGAGGAGCATCACCCAACCAAGTATCTTTCCAAAAGCGTATCATAGAACCATCACCAACTTGATAACGAAGAGAATTCAATGGGACATAGCCACTTGAATGAAGATGATATATCGTGCCAACTATACGAGCCCAAAGGCCATTGGTTTGGCAGCCTTTAAGCTCAATACCGGCTTCATTGCCATGAATCCATTTTAAAACCTCAACCCAAAGAGCAGATGGTTTATTAAGCAAACGCCATCTCTATTTGAGAACCAAGGAGTTATTGAAAGCTTTTAAACTCCCCACTCCTAAACCGCCTTTATCAAGAGAAGCTAAAATGTTAGACCATTTGATCCAAGCAAGCTTCCTAGAGTCACCTATACAAATAAAGTGTTTTACACCTGAATTAGTGATGTTAAGCTTGTATTTCAGCTTTTTTTACTCGAAGCTTCATCTATAAGCTTAATCGTTAAGATTTGTTCTTCAACAACAGCATCGACGTCTTTTTCTTCCATTATTTGATGTGATTTGTGAATGATTATTGATGATGTATGTGTTTTAGTGTGTTTTTTTTATCGGTGCAAAAAGTGTGTGTTGTGTATTTTTAGTGTGTGTTTTGGAGAGAGAAAAAAGTAGATCTGAGAATGGGACGGGATGTGAAGATTGAGGAGTGGTAGGTGTGAGGTAAAATGACTGAGATGCCCCTCCGCTTTTTTTATGAATTTTCTTTTTTTTAATTAAAAAAAGTGTATTTAGTCTCACCCCTTAATTGTTTTTAGATAGATGACTAAGATGTGTCCCCAATAATTTAAGAAAAGAATGGTTTCCAATATAATCTCTCTCTAATATTTTTTTCATTAAAGTCACTCAAATCTTATTTTAGTTACAAAAGTCTACTATTTTAGTTAATAAAATCACTCAAGTATTATTATTGTTTAGCTAAAGCCTTTTTAACTTTATTTTTATTAGATATATCATTCAAGTTTAAATGTTGTTCTAACTAGGGGTGAGTAAAACGGACCGTCGACCGGACCGGATCGGACCGAACGTATTTCGGTCCGGTCGGTCCGGTCCGACGTTTTGGACCAATTCGGTCCTCGGTCCGATCCGGTCTAAGTCGGTCCGGTCCGGTCCTAGGACCGTGCTCACCCCTAGTTCTAACGTTGTGAAAATTTTAAACATTTATTAATAAAAAGGAAAAAACTATAAAATTTTGTTATTATTTTGTGCTACATATATATAAAAAACTATATATAGTTGGGTGAAATTCATTAAAGAATAATTAAGTTTTAATATTTTTTTTCATTAAAGTCATTTAAGTCTTATTTTATTTTAGTTACAAAAACCACTCAAGTATTATTATTGTTTAGCTAAAGCCATTCTAACTTTATTTTCACTAGATATATCATTCAAGTTCAAATGTTAATCTAACATTGTGCAAATTGTAAACATTTATTTAATAAAAAGGAAAAACTATAAAATTTTGTTATTATTTTGTGCTACATATAGTTAGTTAAGAGACGTTAAATTTACGGGCGTGATTATTATTAAAGGTACAAGTGATTGATGCATGTCCAAATACTCACACGACATCTCCAAAAGATATTTTATTCTATCAATTTTCTTATAAAATATACTTAAGTTAGACAATATTAAAATTTGGGTGGTTTTTACAGTTGAATTTTTTTTGAGTATCTTGGTAAAACAATTTTGAAACTTAAGTGGTTTCATAGTTGAAATAAAAGTATCAATGAATTTATCTAAACAATGATAAAACTTGATTACTATTAGTATTAGATACGATTAACATTTAATCCCTTTGATAAGAACCTAACTTCATTTCATGTCTCCCACTTAATTTGTTTCCCGTTTCCTATGTCATAGTTAGTTTGGTCTCAGAATAGTAACTAACATGTGTCAATCACGAGATGCTAACCACACTTCAAAATATTACCAAAGCAAGATGTTTTTTTATTTGAATACTAATAAGATGGTATATGCAATCAACAGTATTTACACTATTACATCTTTCCATATACCTACCATGATAAACATTATTTGTTTCCGACTTATGGTGAAAGGTTTTTCGTTTATCTCCAGGAGGATGAAGTATCATACCTAAGCCGTTGGCTTAAGGGGTTTATCGGCAGCTATCGGAGAAATACTTATGTTCCATAAAAGTTAAACTGTGTTAGTTTCAGGTGTCACCTATTTGCTAGGTCGTCTCGTGTCTTTGAAAGGCCTTAATCGAATATATGATCCATGAGTTTTAGATATCTAAAATTTCGGATAATAGTTTTATGTATTCGAATATCCGAAATTAGATGATCAACCAGTTTACTCAACATCGCGTCACATGATCTATAGAAACTTGTAAATCCGACATGAGTTTCATATGTAATCAGAAATATGTGTGCCTTAGGCGGTTTGTTCTTTTTGTTTTGATTTTTCCAGCTTTGAGCCGCTTAGTTGTGTTTTTGTGAGCTAGACATGTTTTGTTAGATAGCTAGTTATGATCATTATGGATTGTAATCTATAAATTGTTATGAATGAAATATAAAAACCTATGGTGAATTCATTAATCAACATGTCATTGCTCTAAATAAGAGTTCTTATCACTACAAGAAAAAGTGCCTTTAGTGACAAAAATTTAGTGCCAACTTTTTTTTTGGTCACTATTTAAGCAAAATAGTGACCATATAGTACTTGGACATTAATATTTGGTCATCCGGAAACATTTGGTGACAAAGCTTACAAGTGGTCACTATTTTCGTCACTAAGTATATGTGGGATATTTTTCGGCATAAAAAGTGACGATAAAAATCGTCACTAAATTTTAAACATTTTTTACGTATTCGTACGTTTTTACGTTTTTTTACGCTTTTATACGTTTTTGTACGTTTTTACGTTTGTTTACATTTTTGGATATACGAAAACGTACAAAACATAGAAAAACGGAAAAAAAACACATAAAAGCGTAAAAATATGTAAAACCCGGGTTGACCCACAGACTGGTCAAATGACCCGGTTTTAGCCAGAAAACGCAATCGTGACCTGATGGCTTGATCGAGTATATTAAAACCCGTTAAAAACATTGGTTAAAATAATGTTTTTTCAACTATTTGAACCGATCATAATTAATTATGCATCAACTTTTCAAAATTCGTATAGCAGTAATAATGTTGTTCAAAAAGATAAAAAAAAATAGCACTAATAATTAATTATGCATCAATTTAACAAAACGAATCCCCATTTTTTCCCCAAAACTCATACATACAATAAAACTTAAAAAACACACACCGATTATTTTACACGCTCGATTATTCAAACCCTAGATCTGAAAACCAATCGAGATCAATTCACTTTTAATACCAATTAATCGTGTATGCAGGTCAATAACATAGTTGTAACTGTGTAAGTAACTAAGTAGGAATAGGGGTGAGCACGGTACAAGGACCGGACCGGACCGACCTTGGACCGAGACCGAGACTAGCCAAAACGGCGGACCGAGGTAGGTCTTCGGTCCGGTCTGGTCCTACAAGCATTATCATCGGGTTTTTGGTCGGACCGGACCAGACCGAGGACCGAATTGGTCCAAAACACCAGACCTCGGACCGGACCGAAATACCTTCGGTCCGGTCCGGTCGGTCCGGTTCGGTCCGGTCTTCCGGTCCGGTCCGGTATGCTCACCCCTACCTATATCATAGTGAAAAACTTAATACATAAAACATCATACTTTGTATATCTCTATTATTCGAGAATGGAAAATCATTCATTTCCAAACAGTTGATCTGAAGTTTGTGTTGCGGTTTACAAGTCAAAATGATTGTGTTTCAAGACTAGAACAAATGTACACTTACAGATGTCGATATCCTTGTGTAGGGATATTGTGAGCCCGCTGTTAGAGTTATATGATATAGCAATGATATGATTACTAGACACCCTTTTCTTTTCCAAACAAAACTCCATTGTTTAGCATCTTTTAGAGATACCTCATTCACAACTTCATCAACGAGCTCCTCCGTTTGGTAAATGGCCCTCATCAAGATGTCTCACTATGGATACCTCTTTATACTTTCGTCTTCAACGTTCTGTAACAAAGAAAACATAAGCTCATAACACAATCCTTCCCTTGATGCTCATGGTTATAGAAGTATCATCTTTGGCTCCCCTCAACTTGACGAGAAGTTGCTATTCTCGTTGAGAGAACTAGATTTAAGAACAAGTGGTAGCAAGCTTGAGTGACATGTTTAGCTCCATAATAATTGGTTTCCAAGCACTTCTGAGCTCCTTCAAATGTTTGTGTCACTACTTTTTTGGACCTCTTAGCCTTTTCATCAATTGCCTATATCATAGTGAAAAACTTAATACATAAAACATCATACTTTGTATATCTCTATTATTCGAGAATGGAAAATCATTCATTTCCAAACAGTTGATCTGAAGTTTGTGTTGCGGTTTACAAGTCAAATGATTGTGTTTCAAGACTAGAACAAAAAGTTCACTACTACAGATGTCGGATAAATAAGTTCCTACCTTAGATGGTAATTAGAAGATACTATGGCGTTACCTTCAATTTGGAAAGAAAGGTCTAAACTCCCAAACGACTCTTCATCAAACTGATATACTCGGATATCCATGCATTGTTCACTCTGCACAGCATGAGAAATCCATTGTCATAGCTGCTTAAACTGACCCGCTATCTGTATATTAATTAATTCGGCCCATCACTTATGGTTTTACAGGGGCAGTTACCAATATATCGAGCTTCCCAAATTGACCTTGTATAAAACTTTCCAAGGATGCAATACCAGCCGGATCAGTGACATCGAGCTGATGAAAAACGACATCATGTAACCGGAAGCCGCGAAGCTTGGTGACTGCATCTGGACCTGGCCTCTCATATCTTGCGGTCACACCTCCGAGAACTTGATGAGCTAGTTGTATACATTTTTCTAGCCAACACTCCTTTGTTTCCACCGTACACAGATTCTATCCTGTTTATAAGTGTACAAAATATAAGAAAGCTAAGATTGTTAGATATAATTAATAGGTAAAGCTTCATAGAGGATTTTTATGGTACCTTTTTGATGACATTTTCTTACTTTCAAGTCTTGAACAAGAAAGAGTGTGTCTATAAGTCAATGTTTGTGAGTGCATTAATATGATTATTTAAGTTTCTTAAATTTACAAATTTGGTCTCTAATCTTTGGTTTTCATGTCAATCAACTTTCCTAATTGCTGGCTCTTTAACATTCTTAATGAAACTTGGTGGGCCACTATCAAAAGAAGGACAATAGTATGGGCTTATTATATAGATGGGCGATGGCCATATTTAGTTTTTTATGTTGTTCTTAAGGGTATTTTAAAAAAAAAATTTATTTTTTAACGGAAAATTATTACACCATACACCTCAAAATTTATTATACATGCCTCACTTGAACTCATAATTTTTAGTTTTTTTTTTTGAAAGGCAGCATAACGTTAAGAACAAAAAAAAAACAAAGATACAAAACAAGGCCTCTCACCACAATTAACAAGCTAATTAAAAGTGGATAGGACCCGAAAGACAAAAACAAATCGAAACAAAACTAAGAACCTAACCCATAAACCTCAAAACTAGCTGACAAAACCTTATTACAAAACTATATGAAAAACCAAATACTGACACAAACACAAATCACAACTGCTAGAAGCCAACCCAAACTCACATGAAATTATAATAAACCCATATGGCATAAATGACATCATTGCCCACATGGTACTAAAATGAGCCATTGCGATATAGCCGAGCCTTCTTAACTCTCTGACCAATGTTGACAATCTATCTCTTTATATTTTTTATCTCTTCGAATGATCTACTCGTAGCTTTTTAATTGGATATCTTGAAAAATCTTGTTAGTACTTGAAATTTTATTACCGAATACGCGTGTGTACCACTCATATACCGCTAAACCAGAAGACCTCTGGTTTAAAAAAACAATTTATATTTTATGATGATCGTAGTAAAGTGCAACAATGTTCGTGGTATTGGTATAGAGATTTAAGTTATCATATATGGATCAAACTATTTATTAGCAGCTAATCGGTTTAGAGGGTTTTAGTTTCTTAGGAGTTAATTGCAATTTGGGATATGAATCCACATTTCTATACACATTAAGCATTTGTTAGTCAACATTGATGACATGACTTTTGGAACTAGATACAAACATGGTAACATCTTATTGATATACTTACATAAATTACAATATCATAGAATCTTTGAATTTAATTTATTAACATCGACTTATAGCTTGATCCCCATGTGTTGTAAACTTGTAATGATCAAAATGGGGATATTTGCATTTGCTTGAAATAGTGACGTACATACTTTTCATCACAATCAACACCTGTTTACAACAATTTTGATATATTTTCTAACGAAGTCGCCCTTAACATCGTCGCATCTTTCAATACATGCTCGTCTATTACTTGGCCCGTAGTTTAGGTTTGCAGAATTGCATGTACACATGAAAATAGATCTTAGTGGAGGTGATCTCAATACATATTCAATATATGCAGTAATAAACAATAATAATAAAAATATATAATAAATAGCTTAACCGGAAATGACATGTTGCAAAAATTCAGTTCGTATGGGTCATATATGTCCAATAACAACTAATAAATATACCAGTGCATATATGTTGTTGCATAATATCAGAAACGACACCCAACCAAACAAATCAATATCACTTAGCTACTGTTTTCCACAAACACACCATAATTCTGTCATTTTTCAAAAAAGAAAAGAAAAGGAAAGAACATTTGATCAATCCAAAACGGGCTATTTTGCGCACATAATTCATAACCAAGGGAAACCTTTACCATAATATAAAATAGAATGCTAATTAAGTTAAGAAACTGACCAGTAGTGACTATCATAGCAATAGGAGCGAGTGATCGTTTTTCCGAGTTTTCAGGTGAAAGATGCTCGAGATCAAAAGCGTGTCACCAACACTAATACAAAGCATACCCTAAAGTGGTATTGCACCTACAATAATAAACCACATACACAATATTGTTAAATAACAGAACATGCTAACAACATAAACATCAAATCATCCTATCACAATACGTGATAACAAACATCATCCTTCTTTTTAGAAGATGAAAGCCGCAGCCTGTGGAAATCGCCGATGGTTTTTTGTGAACATGCTGACTATCCCGAATATGCAGAAAGTGCTTGAGGACTACTATTCTTCTATAAAAGAAACATGACCACCTCTATCTGTCGTTGTTCAGCAGCATTGTAATGCCGTGGTGTTTTTTTGATCACATCTCACATGTCATTAAAAGCTCCAATTGTACTTCCATAAGAAACGAATACACGACAACAGTTCAAGATTCCGTCATCGTCACTTTTTAGTACTACTGCATCTTGTATAACTGGATTATCAGAATGACCAGGCGGTTGTCCTCTGCTCTAAAAATATTTCCCGCATTCAAAGGAATAATCTCCTGAAAACTTTATTGGAATTGTACAAAAGTTACAATTAATCTCAACTTCAGAAGAACATTATCAAAGATAACTAAAGGTAACTTAGTAAGCTAATGTGGGTGTAAGTTTTCGACCCATTCGACTATAAAGGAAGATAAAACTTGCACACAGTAATCAAGCGCATATAAAACCATAGTAAATCATTTATAAGCGTCGCCATTTCAACAGTCATTTAGTGTACAAAACATGTTATTAAGGAGTGTTTAAATAGCTTATTTTCAGCAACCCTTTCGGTGTCCTAATATACATGCATTCATAAATTAACAAAGTATCATAGAGAGGGGTACCTTGATGATAATATCATCTGTGACGCAAGCGCTCTTAGCGATTTCTTCGGCTATTTTGTCGACAAACTCTCAAGCTTTTTTGGACGGTCAGCTTTAGCTGCATAATCAGCTTTACCTCCATTATCAATTTTAACATGGTATCCGAATTTCATAATCAGCCATTGGGTTTTGTGCACCTGGTTTGTTCAGGCCGTCAATTTTGGCTGATTTGTCGATGGCTTCTTCTTTTGACCCTGGCTTTGTGGAAGTGTGCCTTGAAGAGTGTTCTGGTGGCGGCATCATTGCTGTTGTCGTGGGAAAGAAAAGTCGGTTTAAGAAAGTATGTATTTTTTAGTTTTTTAGTAGCAAATGGGTACGAACAGCTTCGACAACCAAACTGGCTTATTCATATGATTTAAGAAAATCGTAATCCTCAGGTACCTCTCAAGTCTTATGTGCTCTTCCATTCTTGATGCAGAAACTGAAAAAGAAAATAAAAAGATGTCAGGTGCGGTTATCCCATTGTTCCTATTGATTTATATAGGCACTTTATTAATTTCAATATTCCTAACTTAGGGGTGTTTGCTTATGAGCTTATATAATTTCTTCTTATATTTCATAAGCCCATGTGTTTGGCTTATTTTCAACTTTTTTTAAAGCTTATGAATCTGAAAGTGATGGTCAGCTTTGTTTAAAATGTATTGATCAACTAAAATGTGCAATTGTGCATGTCATCCTACCTCATTCTTCTAGCATTTGTATATATTTCTCAACATAAAACAGTAATTCGCTATTATTTCGACCCTTAATTAGGCATGTATATCTTTGGACAAACATCTCTAAGCTGCGTATTAGTTTTCTTTTAAATACCATAATCTATTAAGCACCTAAACTTTAATTGCCAAACACCCCTCATCAATTCCCGTTTTACTTAAGCATGTGTGTGCAATTGTGCATGCATATGTACACAACTAATAGTGATATGAATATACAACAATAAAGAATAAGAAGATGCACCTTGCACAGCTAGCATCATAGTAGCTGCTCGTAGGTTTCGTTTCTTTGCAATGTTCCATGATGTGATTAAGAGAAAGAAATAACAGAGTCAGTATGTATACATTCATTACCTCTTTGCATATCTTTGACTATTATGCGGTCTTTCTTATAATTCTTCACATGTAAAGAAACTAACTTTGCAGCACTTGTACCGGCAGCGACCAATGATCAAAAGGGAGGCAGGCCTTTAAACAATTTATGAATCTGCAAAATGCCAATTAGAATTATGCATTCATCTAATAATGCAGGTGAACACACATATACGTATAAATACGTATAAATCTATAACACCTGATTCTGAGAAATATCTTCATGAAATGCTTTTAAACACTAAACTAAGTTATAATGATCAATTAGTAAATAAAAGTTTTTTTTTCTTCACGCGTCAGTTTGTGAACAGAAGTGTGTGTCACTATGTGACATAATATTATTATACCTCAACACGGGCAAATCTACTTCAAGCTCAACCATCCTGCAAGAAACGCCGAGGGTTACATTTTCTTCGCTCCTTTTGCATTTTAGAAAATATGAAGTTCCTGAAACAAACTATGTTGTTATTGATCTTCTACCACACTATATATCTTAAGGTCTATCTCAAAGTCACAGGAAACGCTGACTCGGCCGCGTTTCTCGTTTCGGATCGTTTGTACCCAAACGCGGTACGATCGCGACTCGGATCGCTCGGGATCGCGATCTGGATCGTTATATTCGGCGTTTCCAGAGCACATCAATCAGCGTACCGAAGTCTATTGGTACGGCGTACCGAAGTCTATTGGTACGGCGTACCAAAGTTAATTGGTACGGCGTACCAAAGAATTTCTGATCTTTTGGGCATATTTTGATGATCTGATCTTTTGGGTATATGTTTTAGAATTTAGAATTCAAACATTTGAGTAAATCTTTTGAGTATTGATATATATATCATATGATATTTGGCATTTTGGCTTATATGTATACTAATTTAGAAAAATAATATTATTAATAATATGGTACATCGTACCAAATTATATGCTACATCAAACCAAAGCGAACCGGGGCGTACCGAAATGAGCCTACCCCCTTCGTACCGAATTTTAAAGACCCCGCAAACCGCGTACCCGTTTCGCGTTCCCGTACCAAAGCGTACCGCGTTTCATGTGACTTTGGTCTATCTACACAGGTCATCATATCAATGGAGGTATCCCCTTATCTGTGACTGCTGATCGAATTTCCATTTTATTAAACCATCCAAAGGCAATTCTCATAAGTTGAGGCAAAACAAAAGAACATATAAATTAGTTGTTGTTTTTTCGTTTTGTTAAATCAAATCCAACCTATGTTGTTAAAATAAATCCACTATTACATATAAATTAAACTGACAATGTGGAAAGAACATATGACAAAGCAAAAACCAACAATAAATCATATTCTTATAAACTATTAACATGAAACACATCAAGATCTAAAATAAAATCACAAAAATTATAACCTTAAAAAAGCCCATACCAATCTGTAACCGGCAGCAACTCACAGCCATTACTCCTTTTCCACTCGACTTTGTATTGCCAGAAAGAAATCAAAACCTAAAATCATTAAAGGCAATAAGAAAATTTAAGATTTAAAACCATCCATGAAACATAAAGGTAGATCTGGAATGTTAGGGATCAAGATTAGCTCTTACCTTATTTTGGCATTATGTTTGCTCCTATGTATGTATGTGAGATTAACGGTGGATTCTAGTCTTCTAGATGTGTGAGTTAGGTTAGGACTTAGGATAATGGAAGACATAGGACCATCATCAGGCTAAACAAAGCGACCATTTCAGTGCGGCTTTTGCACCTTCTTCGAGGTCAACTCGCCAGTGTTAGATGTGATATCGGTTATGACATAACCTGGATGGACACAATTGACAAGAATATTTTGATACTTTCGCGCCAAAAGCCTTGTGTATGCATTAACCGCGATTTTTGAAATTTTATAAGCACCTACGGTTAGAGGCCAACCATTTTCTAGCAATTTATTAGCTTCAAGGTCTCTCAAAAACCATTGGATAATCTCATCGATTCTCTCTTCAGTAAGGTGTTCAATATCTTGGAGCTCATTTTGTAGCTTCTCATTGGGTAGATACTAAATAAGAATTGAACAGAAAGTTACCCTCATTCATTCTAACATATGTAGAAGAAAAATATCGTAGTGGTTGTGTGATTACTAACTTGTAGTTCTCTGTAGTTTGAGGAAACATTCACGATTCTTGGCGATTTAGAGAGCTCAAGGAGGGGGAGAAAGGCTTCGGTTACTCGTTTAGTTCCGTAATAATTTGTTTTGATACATTCTTCTCCCAAATGGTGTGGTTGCTCAATAATCTTAGTTAAAAGATTTGCATTTTCATCATACACTTCGTTCTGACAAAAAATGACACATAATATTATCATGTTATCAGGGACGGTGCTAAGTAGAAGCTGGGATGGGCCATGGCCAACCCAACATTTTTATTTGTTACTACTTAGTATGTACATGTTGTAATGTATTTAGCACAGTAAATTAAATTTTGGCCCACCTAAGTTAAAGAGATAGGAAATTCAGTAAACTAGTAAACAAAAGATGATCACACCATTTTAATTAATCACCCCCTCTCAATTTCGTCATTGGTTTTTCATTCATCAATCAAAGGTAATGTTTTTACTTCTACTCTTTAACTCCCTTTAGATTTCGCCATTACTATTTTGGCCAACCCGAGTAAAAAATCCTAGCTTCGTCACTGCATATTACTATACTAAGTTGGTATATAGATACTACATATTGAATGTCTTTTTGCTTCATTTTTGTACTTTGACCAATTTTAGAGTAAATTGCATTTTTGGTCCCTGTGGTAGGAATCGCCAAGGTATTGAAGAGCGTGAAGAAGGATGAACCGAAGTTTGGCGATATACCCATAGTACGTGAATTTGAAGATGTGTTTCCCGAAGACTTGTCGGGATTACCACCGCAACGACAAGTTGAGTTTCGTATAGATCTAGTTCCTGGAGAGACGCCAATTGCGAAGTCTCCATATCGTTTAGCGCCTTCAGAGATGCAAGAATTGTCTGGGCAGCTGCAAGAGTTGCAAGACAAGGGTTTCATACGACCTAGTCATTCTCCATGGGGAGCGCCAGTGTTATTTGTCAAGAAGAAGGATGGATCGCTACGTATGTGTATCGATTATAGAGAGTTGAACAAGTTGACGGTTAAGAATCGTTATCCTCTTCCGAGAATTGATGATTTATTTGACCAACTACAAGGATCGTGTTATTTCTCCAAGATAGACCTTCGGTCAGGTTATCACCAACTACGCGTGCATGAAGACGACATACCTAAGATGGCGTTCCGAATGAGATATGGACATTTTGAGTTTACGGTTATGCCTTTTGGGCTAACCAATGCGCCTGCAATTTTTATGGATTTGATGAACCGAGTTTGTAAACTGTATTTAGATAAGTTTGTTATTGTGTTCATTGATGACATCTTGATCTACTCGAAGACAAAAGAGGACCATGAAGTTCATTTGGGTTTGGTGTTGGAATTGTTAAGGAAGGAGAAGTTGTATGCCAAGTTCTCCAAGTGTGAGTTCTGGTTGCAAGAGGTGCACTTTCTTGGTCACGTTGTTAATCAGAATGGTATACATGTGGATCCCAGCAAAATAGAAGCGATAAAGAATTGGAAGACCCCTACGACACCTTCTGAGATTCGATCATTTTTGGGATTAGCCGGTTACTACCGACGGTTTATTACAAATTTCTCTAAAATTGCTAAACCTCTTACCTCGTTGACTCAAAAGAATCAGAAGTACGTATGGGGCGTGGAGCAAGAAGAGGCTTTTCAGACCTTAAAGAATAACTTGTGTGATGCACCAATATTGACGCTACCTGATGGAGTTGAAGATTTCGTAGTTTATTGTGATGCATTGAACCAAGGATTAGGTTGTGTACTCATGCAAAGAGGCAAAGTTATTGCCTATGCATCGAGGCAGCTGAAAATCCATGAGAAGAATTACACGACGCATGATTTAGAGTTGGGAGCGGTTGTATTTGCTCTTGAAGTCTTGCGGAATTATCTGTATGGTACTAAAAGTGTTATCTATACCGATCACAAAAGTCTTCAACACATTTTTGATCAGAAAGAGCTGAATATGCGTCAGAGGAGATAGATTGAGTTGTTTAGTGATGAGATATGAGCGGTTGAAACCTAGACGTGTAAGGGTTATGGCAATGACTGTCCAGGCTGGAATAAGAGAAAAGATACAAGTAGCCCAGAGTGAGGCGCTTAAGCAAGAGAATATATTTATGGAGAATCTGCATGGTTTAGACTAGCAAATGGAAAAGAAAGAGGGTGAGAGTTTGTATTTTATAGACCGTACATGGGTTCCATTAATAGGATATGTGAACACGATGATCATGGACGAAGCTCACAAGTCTAAGTACTCTGTGCACCCAGGAGCTGATAAGATATACTATGATCTTCGAGATATGTATTGGTGGCCGGGAATGAAGAGAGATATTGCTACTTATGTTAGTAAGTGTTTGACATGTTCAAAGGTAAAGGCTAAGCATCAAAGGCCTTCGGGCTTACTGAAACAACATGAGATACCTGAATGGAAGTAGGATAAGATCACTATGGATTTTATCACTAAGTTGCCTAGGTCAAAAAGTGGGCATGACACGATTTGGGTCATAGTCGATAGACTGACTAAGTCGGCTCATTTCCTAGCTATAAGGGAAGACTATAGTACTGAGAAATTGGCAAAGATCTACATTGATGAGATAGTTCGGAGACATGGGAGTTCAGTGACGATTATTTTAGATAGAGATGGGCGATTTACGTCACGTTGCTGGCAGACTGTGCAAAAAGCTTTAGGGACGAGGTTGGATATGAGTACGGCTTATCATCCCCAAACGGATGGACAAAGTGAGCGTATGATTCAGACATTAGAGGGTATGTTGAGGGCGTGTGTAATTGATTTTGGTGGTAGCTAGTGTTCATCTCCATTGGTTGGAGTTTATTTTTTACAATACTAGCTAATCATTTCGAGTATAAGATGTGCTCCGTTTGAAGCCTTGTACGGAAGAAAGTGTAGGTCGCCTGTTTTATGGGCTGAGATTGGAGAAAGTAGTTTGATTGGACCTGAATTTGTTTAAGAAACGACTGATAAAGTTGCGTTGATAAAGGAGAAGCTCAAAGCAGCGAGAGATCGTCAAAAGAGCTAAGCTGATAATAGACGCAAACCATTGTACATTTGAAGTAGGGAGGTGAGTGTGTGGTGAAAGTATTCAACCTTGGAAAGGTGTGATTCGTTTTGGGAAAAATGGTAAGTTAGCACCGAGATATGTAGGACCATTTAAGATTCTTGAAAGGATCAGCCCTGTAGCTTATCGATTGAGATTGCCTAAGGTTTGTGTGGGGTCACATGACATCATTTCATGTGTCATACTAGAGTAAAATGTTTGGCGGATGCTAGTTTGCATGTGCCATTAGGTGAGATTAAGGTTGACAAAACTCTTCATTTTGTTAAGGAACCTGTGGAGATAATAGATCGTGAAGTTAAGAGTTCAAAGCGTAGTAAGATAGCGTTAGTAATGGTTCGTTGGAATTCTATGCGTGGTCCTGAGTTTACTTGGGAATGCAAGTAAAGAAGGTTTATAAAAACGTTTTACTTCGTCGTCGCTTGCAATGGGTATTTTAGTATTGTTTATAAGCATAAATTTTGGTCTTGGGCTTGAGTTTTGTGACAACCATGGCTTGAGCAGGTTAGTCAAACCGTTAGTGTTGACTTAGGTGCCTGTTGCAATGTATGATTTATGTGATTTTATGTGTTTATGTGTGTTTATATGTGTTTATGAGGTATTGGTAATCAATCTATTGAGTGTGATCATCTCAATGAGATTGGAATGGCGGTGAAGTTGGTTAAGTTCATTTCGTTCACTTTTGAGTGACAAGGAAATGATTATTGAGATTTGAGCGTTTTTGTATTTATTGTGTAAGTATTTTTACGTATATGTATTTTTGTGTTAGTAGTCTAAGATAGGTTTAGATATTAAGTATCCGGTTATTAAAAGACCCGGGTCCTCTCTTCCACCCGACCCGTTCAAAACTAGAATAGGTCACTCACTCATTCCCAAAATTAGCTTTCATAAAAAATATTGTATCCGAAGTTACTTTTTAGGTAATTATCTCATTTTTTATTGTAATTTTGATAGTGGTATGATAAAATGCTTTAAGCTATATGTTTGTATAGTGGTTCTATTATTCTGATTATAGTAATTTTGATTAGTTTATTTTATTTGTTTGATAGTATGAGTTATGTCCATATTATACTTGTGCATTTTTTAGCGTCAGCTCAAGTGTTTGATAAAATGCTTAAATGAAAATATCACTAGTTTGTGGCGCAAGTGTTTGATAAAATGCTTCAATTAAAATATCACTTGTTTGTGGTGCAAGTGTTTAATAAGATGCCTTATTAGGTGTTGACTGGATCGATGTGGTTTCAGGGGAATTAGGTCGTACTTATGTTCGAATTTAAAGTTTCGGTTGAGTGTCACAGTTCATTTGTTGTGGCGAGGCGATCATAAGCCGGCTCTCCTCATCAAATTAAACAACATAACCCTAGATCCCAATGTAATTTTCCAATTAAATTTTGTTTATCAAGCGCTTAATATAATGTTTATTTTCTCTGTCTTTGAGTTGATTTATCGACTCACCAAAATTGGTTGTATACTTTTAGTTAGAGGTGGTCAGGGGCCTATGTGGTTTACATCTAGATGAGTCTTCTAGAAACATGGGTTTAAATAGGTCCGGGTCTAGATGGACTTTCTATAATATTTGTGAAGACCTAATGAGACTCATCGTATAGATATATAACCAACTATACTCATGTTTAACTTTGAATTGATGATGTAAAACTTTGAATCAACGGATATTTTGACTTATTATTAGCTGATTGGTTGACTCATAATAAGTAGAGGAGGAAATTTGAGACCCATTGGTTAAACATGGGTGTAGTTGAGTAAATATCTATTTGAGAATAAGTCCAGTCGGGTCTCCCTAAATATTATAGATGCCTCTAGTTGGTACAATTACCCAACGGTCCACACATGTATAGCTGGTCAAAAAAGGTTTTTACTTTTTATTCTTTACTTTTTTCATATTTTACTTAAAAAAATTTAATATTTCTTTTTACCAAAACCCATCTAGACCCGACCCATTTAGACCTATGTTTCTAGAAGACCCATTTAGCCCCAACTCAACCCACCTATTTTGCCACCTCTAATAATAAGTGACAATACCAATTCAATAAGAGGTCTCGGGTTTAAACCTCACTAGGTACACATCTTGGATGGATAGAAAAACACTCGGAAATGATCACGGGGTTAGGATGCGTATATCTGATTCAAAGGGCGGGTAACCTGAAAATGAAAAACTTTTTCCGTTTTGTAGTACAAAACAGAATTGTGGCTTTTTGACTATGGCTCTTTCTCTGATTATTAAAGGTATAAACAGAACAGTCAATTATGTGGTATTTTGTATATTAAACATAACCATCTCTTTTGTTGTCTTCTGTGGCACCCCTTATTTAGATGAAGGAACTGAAAAGGAAGAGACTAATCCGCAGAAAACAATTAGAATATGTTCCAAAGTTGATTCAACATATACAATCTTTGTTGCCAGTAAAAGATGCAGCCCGCACCTGCGTCTATGATACGAGCTAAAGTGAAGTTCTAGAAAAGTCAACGCAAAGGTCAAAAGTCGGTTATACTAGTTTTGGTGAAAAGTAGTTGTAACCCAAACCCTCCTCTATAAATACCCATTTCACTTTGTAATTCATTTTTCATCTATTTTGTTGTATCATTCTCTCTTAAAACTCTGAATCATTCAACTTATCAATCCATAACAAGTCATTTCAAATCTTGATTCTTTGTTTATAGATTTATAGATGATTTGTGCCATTGAAATATTGTTCCACATTTCTATTTGATTTCTTCAACAAGTTCGTTTCAATTGGTATCAGAGCTGCCATCCTGGCAACTCTAATCGTTCCACCATTTTTAGTTACAAAGTTAGTTGTATGGTTACAAATTTTTTTATTCTGTTACACCACCATTGTTCTTGATCTTTTGACCAGCCATCACACCAAAGTCAATTCCGGTCATTTTAGACCATGCGTTGATGAGTTGTGATTACGCGTAACTTGCACATTTTACGTTATGTATTACAAGTTACTTGTTTGTCATTATTAAAACCAAAGGACTTATTTAGTTTAAATATCATAATATTTGCACTAACAAATATGGCTTCAACCGATGTAAACTTCATTTAGATCAAAACATGATTGAGAAGTAATATAAGCATTGAGGGAGTATGTTGCGGACGAGATTAAAAGCATTCTTTTCCTTATATTAGATTTAAGTCTTTCATTGTCTAATCTAGATCAGAACCAATCTTAAATATACGCTTTTATTCCCAAAAATAAGATAGTACTAGTTTTACTGATAGTTATATAATCTTATAATATTCAAGTTAAGATGCAACCATATTTATATATAAATACATATGCCACTTTTGGATCTAGTTTCATTAAGAAGGCTTATATTAAGAAGTAAATTGAGATGGCTTTGATTGAGAAGGCTTCGTTTAAGAAGGCTTATACCGTAATTAATTCCCAGCTGTTTGCAACGACTATTTACAACTAGTTGAGCCTTGTAAGAAACTCATGTCGAAACAACCACATGTATCATACCACGTTAACTTTAGGTGTGACATATATAACCTTAAAACTAAAGTAATATCATACATGGTTTGTACAATTTAACTTTAGATTAAACATTGCAGTAATATCATATAGTTTCACATAAAAACTAAAGCAAGTCACGCATAACTAGTCTTTATGGTTTGCGCAAAATTACAAAAATTGGTCTCCCGCGGATATTCGTTTCATATATGGTTCGTTGAAATACTGTTTACTTTCACATTTATTCCCTCAAGTGTGTATACACGTTACTTTTAGGACCTAAAAGGTAACAGGTTGTGAACCAAATATAAAAGATAGCGGAGTTTAGGGGCCATTTAGGGTGACAAGAGAAAGAGTAAGAAACGGTCACGGGAATACCATGCCTAAATCTGAGTAAAAGACTCATCATTTTGAGATTAATCTAAAGAGGGAAAAACCTCATCCGTTTGCCCATTTACAAGGAATGAAGAAATATAATTAAAATGGTTTTGGTCTTTGAGTAAACAGACCTGGTGTAATTGGACTATCTTCTTCCTTAAACCTAACACCAGAACATTCTGCATGTTTAGCATCATACTTGTAAATGCACCCAGATGCGTAGTTGATCATCATAAGCCCTTGTTCTCTGCAGACATCTGCTAGGTGTTGTGTGTACCCGTGACATTGGTACGGATAGTTTCCGTCTTGTGAGATTCACACCAATCGAGATTATGTCTGCCAGTGACACCAGCAGCGTTGAAAACTATTGGGTTATAACAACTATTTAACCATTAAATCTACACGAGTATGCATCAGAATAAATAAATCACGTATAGAATAAGTAATTAACAAAGAGATCAGGAAGCGTGTACCTTTTAGCAATTAATGAATCATATTCTTGAATATACGCGTGTGTATAATAATTAATGCCACACTAAAACTACCCAAAATCTAAAGGTAGATCTCTCTACTTCAACACATACAATACGTTCGTAGCAAACAATTAAGTATACTAGTACTAGTAGTGATAAAGCTGATACAAATTGGAGATAAAGTTAGTTGATGCATGTGAGGTGCATGTGCATAGTTGTTATACTCTACACGTGAGGTACACGTGAACTCTCACAACTGACTTTCCTGCCCAAACGTATTATAAATACCCACTTTGCATTTCATTTCTAGTTAAGCTTTGTTTGTAATTCTCTCTGTATTTCCCTTCAATCTAATCTTGTAACTGAATTCATTCATTACTTGATAATCATCAATGGAGTCATAAGGTTCAGATCTTGTTCTAGTCATTTAGATCTCATCTTTGATTCATAGTTCTTGTACCATTTCTGTTATAGAAGTCTACAAGTTCATATCAATTGGTAATCAGAGCCACTTTTCTGGTAAATTTTTGATCAAAATTCTATTATTTCTGGTCAAAGTTTGTTAGAATTAGTCAGAATTTGTTATTTTCTGGCATAAACAGTTATTTTCCGTCGTAACTGTTTTCTTTTAGATCTTTTCTTCACACACTCCGTATTGCTTGGTTAGTATCAGTTAACTGTTCTTAATAGTTTAATTGTGATTCTAACTATTCATACTTGTGTTTAGGTGATTGTGTGATCAAGCTAATTGGCTGGTTGATTCTTGAAGCACAACTGTAGTGTAACAAGAAGCAGGTAGTTATTAGCTATCAATAGTCATTCATTCTGTTATTCATTAAGAAGTTGATTGTGATACATTATGTTTCAATCACTAGTCAAAATGGTGGTGGCAACAAGGAATAATAATGTTGGTAATAATCCTGCTGAAGAAGAAAGTGTGAGGGATATTATGTTGAGATTGCAAGGTTCCATTGATCAACTTACTTCCAAGGTCGCCACAATTGAAACTAGTTATGTCTATTTGAATAATGAATTCACCAGGATCACAAATGGTGAAGGGTCTAGTAGGCAATACTCAAGGATGACTAAGTTAGAATTTCTAAAGTTTTCAGGAGAAGATGTTAAAGGATGGTTGACTAGATGTTACCAAATTTTTAAAGTAGACAATGTGGATGACAGTGTGAAGGTGAAATTGGCTTCAATCCATTTGTATGATAAGGCATTAGCTTGGCACAGACAGTTTGAAAAGGTCAATAGGGAATTTGCTAGTTAGGAGTTATATGAAACAACAATTTATAAGAGATTTAGGCCTTGTTATGAAGATCTAATAGAGGAAATCATGAACTTGAGATAAGAAGGCACAGTTTTTGACTACCAGGATAAGTTTAAGGCTTTAATAAGTAAGGTGGAATTGACTGAGTCTCAAGCTATTTGTTGTTTCTTGGCTGGGTTGCAGCAAGATATTGGTCTTTTGGTTAAGATGTTCAGGCCTAAGACTTTGTATGATGCATATCAGTTAGTAAGAATGCAGGAAACTGTGAGATCTGTGAACACCAAGAGGTATACTCCTATACTCCCTACTCCTAAACACTCTGTTAACATTGTTACTAGCAATAGAAATGCAACTTACAATGCTAGACCACCCACTACTCAGTTGGCTTTACCTTCTACACATTTTAATAAGTCTATTAGTCCTGCACAAACACCACAAAGAAGGCTTTCAACAAAAGAATATGAGGAAAAAAAGGGCTAAGAACCTCTGTTTCTACTATGACAAAAATATGTTCTAGGGCATAAATGTAGCGGTCAAATGTTTTCTTTAGAAGTTTTGGGAGAATATGAGATGCAGGACAGTGTAGAAGAGTTAGAGGAACAAGTTACTATAGAAGTAGTAGCAGAACCAGTGATTTACCCCCACATTTCCTTGAATGCTCTAGCAAGAGTTAATACCTTTCATACTATGAGAATTAAGGGACACATGGGAAGACAAGACATTCACATATTGGTAGATTCTGGTAGCACCCACAACTTTGTTGATGTGTTATGTGCTAAAAGATTAGGGTGTGAAATCAGAAGTATATGTCCTTTGCAAGTTGAGGTTCTTGGAAGGAATCAAATGCTTAGTACCTCAACTTGTAGGCAGTTTGCTTGGTCTTTGCAGGGTTAAATATTCAAGAGTGATGTTATGTTGTTACCATTGGGTGGGTGTGACATGATTTTGGGTGTACAGTGGTTGTCTACATTAGGAGATATTAAGTGGAACTTCCATACCTTAAGAATGGAGTTCACCTTTCAAGGGAAAAAGGATCACATTAAGAGGTACTCAACAAGCAACCCTGCAATGGATGAATGGCAAGGACTATGGGAAAATTTTGAGCTCTAACAAAGTAAGTTTGTCAGCCATGTCTTTGTGTGTGTATCCTTCTACTCTCATGACTATGGCTTTAAGCAATGAGAAGGAACACTAGTCAACTGAGGACAATAAGGCTTTGGCTACTTTTTTGGACCAATTTCAAGATGTGTTTGCTATCCCAAACACTCTACCTCCTTACAAGTCCCATGACCATAGAATTATTTTGGAAGGAGTACCACCAGTGCACATTAGACCCTACAAACACCCTCCCACTCAAAAGGATGCCATTGAGCTCATGGTTAAGGAGTTGCTAGAAACTGGAGTAATTAGGAATAGCCATAGCCCTTTTTCTTCACCAATTGTTATGGTTAAGAAAAAGGATGGAACATGGAGAATGTGTATTGATTATAGGCAACTCAACAAACATACAACTAAGGATAAATTTCCTATTCCAGTAATAGAAGAGCTTATTGATGAACTGCATGAAGCACAAGTTTTTATCAAACTAGATTTAAGGTCTGAATATCATCAAATAAGGATGGCTGATGAGGATGTGCATAAGACAGCATTCAGGACTCATGAAGGGCACTATGAGTTCCTTGTGATGCCTTTTGGCCTTACCAATGCACCTTCTACCTTCCAATCTTTGATGAATACAGTCTTTAAGGACTTCCTAAGGCACTTTGTGCTGGTGTTCTTTGATGACATACTCATCTATAGTGATTCCATGGCATTGCATTTACAACACTTGGCTGTAGTTTTACAATTAATGAGGATGCATGCTCTGTTTGCTAAGCAGAGCAAATGTGTGTTTGTTGTGAATCAAGTGGAATATTTAGGACATGTCATATATGCTAAGGGTGTGGCAACTGATCCTTCAAAGATAGAGGCCATGAAAAGTTGGCCTGTTCTAAGAAATATCAAGGAGTTAAGGGGTTTCTTGGGACTAACTGGGTACTATAGAAGGTTCATCAAAGGTTTTGCAACCATTAGTCATCCATTGACAAGCTTATTAAAGAAGAATGCTTTTAAATGGTCTAATTCAGCTCAAGAAGCCTTTGAACAGTTAAAACAAGCTATGATCCAAACACCAGTTTTAGCTCTTCCCAACTTTGATGCCGAGTTTGTAATTGAAACTGATGCTTCAGGAATTGGTTTGGGTGCAGTACTACAGCAAGGTGGCCATCTTATATCTTATCTCAGTAAGACTCTAGCTCCTAAACATCAGTCCCTATCTACTTATGAAAAAGAGTTTATGGCAGTAGTGCTAGCCTTGCAAAAATAGAGAGGTTACTTACTTGACAGACATTTTAAAATAAAAACAAACCCTTTCAGTTTAAAGTACTTTTTGGATCAAAGGTTGTCAATACCATTACAGACAAAGTGGCTTCCAAAATTGTTAGGTTTTGATTATGAGATCATTTACAAAAAAGGGGCAAACAATGCAGCAGCAGATGCTCTTTCAAGGTTAAATACTAGTGGAGAATTCAATGCTATGGTACTCTCTTCCATTGAACCTGAATTGCTAAAAGAAATTAAGGCCAGTTAGATAGCAAATGTGGATATCCAAATATTGATTCAACAACTGGAAACTAGTGATGTGCCAAATAGGAAGTTTAACAGGAGTAATTGAGAATTAAGAAGAAAGGGCAAGTTGGTAATAGGAAATAATGCTGCTTTGAGAACCAAATTGGTTACCCTTTTTCATAGTGACCCTGTGGGAGGACACTCAGGCATACAAGTGAGTTTGAAGAAGTTGGCTTCTATGTTTTATTAGAAAGGAATGTCCAAGGCTGTTAAGATGTTTGTAAGGGAATATGATGTTTGTCAGAGGAATAAACCTAACTTGGAAGCCTATCTAGGACTATTACAGCCTCTACATGTACCTAATCAAGTTTGGAAAGACATTTCTATGGATTTCGTTGAAGGGCTACCTAGTTCACAAGGTAAGACTATGATATTTGTTATAGTAGACAGACTTAGCAAATATGCACATTTTGTGGCTTTGGCTCATCCTTATACAACAATACAAGTGGCTCAAGCTTTTATGGATCATGAGTACAAGTTACATGGATTGCCATAGACTATTGTCAGTGATACGGACAAAGTTTTTATCAGTTTGTTTTGGAAGACTTTGTTCAAATTGTTAAAGACTGAGTTGCATATGTCCACTGCTTACCATCCTCAATCTGATGGCCAAACAGAGGTGGTAAACAGGTGCTTAGATTGCTATCTCAGATGTATGACAGGAGAAAGACCAAAGGAATGGGTCTCAATAGCTGTCACTTGCAGAATATTAGTACAATACCAATTTCCATACAAGCATCAAGACCACTCCTTTTGAAATTATGTATGGGCAGCCTCCTACCTTTCATATACCATATGTACTTGGAACTAGTAATGTGGACAAGGTAGACAAAACATTAGAGCTAGGGAGGAGGCCATCAATGTTCTCAAATTCCATTTAAGGAGAGCTCAAGACAGGATGAAAGCCATTGCTGATGGTCACAGGTCATATAGGACTTATGTAGTGGGTGATATGGTTTACCTCAAGCTACAACCCTACAGATAATTTACTGTGAGACAAGGTGTGTATCATAAATTATCATCCAATTTTTATGGTCCATTTCAAGTGGTAGAGAGAATTGGAGAGGTGGCTTACAGATTGCAATTACCTAATACAGCAAAAGTTCATCCTGTATTTCATGTATCTTAGTTAAAAAATGTAAGACCAAAGATATTTATATGGGAGTTTTTAATACTTACACTCATGATGGATTATTGGTTGTCAAACCAGTTAAGATTTTAGACAGAAGACTGCAAAAAAGAGGCAATGCTGCAACAGTGTTTGTGCTTGTGCAATCGGAAAATTCTACTCCTGATGATGCTACTTGGGAGTAGGTAGAGGATTTACAAAGGAGATTCCCTCAATTCAAACTGGATACTTGAGGACAAGCATCACTTTATGGGGAATGGATTGATACAAATTGGAGGGAAAGGTTGTGATGCAGCGGGGGTGAGCGTGCAGAGTTGTTATACTCTACACGTGAGGTGCACGTGAACTCTCACAACCGACTTTCCCGTCTAAACGTATTATAAATACCCACTTTGCATTTCATTTCTAGTTAAGCTTTGTTTGTAATTCTCTCTGTATTCCCCTTCAATCTAATCTTGTAACTGAATTCATTCATTACTTGATAATCATTAATGGAGTCATAAGGTTCAGATCTTGTTCTAGTCATTTAGATCTCATCTATGATTCATAGTTCTTGTACCATTTTTGTTATAGAAGTCTATAAGTTCATATCAAAATCAAACCAAACGCCTTCTACTCTTGAATCAATCAACACAAAAACCCTTAAGGGTTTTTTGGTTTTGGTCGAACAAGGAAACTGAAAAAAATCTAGGGGTTTTGTTTCATTCGGTCAAGCAAAGAATGGGAGAGAAAGGAGAGATTTTTAGGGATTGAGGTTTTCAAGTTATGATAGATTGTACATCATCTAACTTAATAGATGGATATTTACATTTATGAAAATTGCGGGTTGTTATACAATCCTAGTGATATTGAGATTTCGATTGGCTAAGAAGAAAAGGAAACAAATCAAATCTTTTCCTTTTTACCATAATTCTCATATATTAGTCTTTAAACTATTTAACGACTAACATAACTTCCATTAAATACTTATATTAATATTTAACGCTCGTTAAGCTTTATCACTTTAATATATTACATTTAATATATTTATTATTAATTGTTCTACATATTAACGCGCGCGTCCCCGTAGGCTCAAATAAATTCCCAGACATATATTATTTTACGTGGACATATTCCAACAGCTCTCACTTGGACATGTATCAAATAATATAATAAGATTGGTAAGCGTCTAGCAACACACCAATGCTCCCAGGATTATCCGAGTGTGGTTTCATAAAGTCACGGATAAATGATTTATGTATTTACAATCCTTTTGTTTCCGATACTCTGTTAAAAATAGATATGGATCAATAGTCATTCGATTAATTAATGATTCCGTTTCTCGTATATATGATTAATCAAGATTACCAAAAATCATTGAGACATATTTACATGAGTTTTTTGGTGCAGCCACACATATATTTGATTAACCCTATGAGGGGCCCAGTGGCATCATACTTTAACTATTGAAGGAACAAATTCTTTATTGACTACAAGTGTCAAGTCACCATGCTTCACAATTAATTCTGAAATAGTCCTTATTAGCTACGTTATTTAGGATAACTAGAACTAAATCAAGAATAATAATCCACACATGCAAGACCTACTTGCATCTCAATTCTAAGGATTTAGTAAACAAAATCACTTACAAGATTCACTTAATGACGCTGATCCATAAAGCGATAGTCTTGTTAGTTGGGGAAGTCCAACATTCATTTTATGAATATCATGTGAGTTTTACGGACACATCCTTTTGATATCAAAGATAACACCAATCACTTAGATTTGTCTTAGTTCAACAATATCCCCATATTGTTGATCAACAACGGACTTAATTTAGAATAATAAATATTATTCATAGATTAAACATGCAAATATAGGACACAATTTATATTAAATATAAATTCATACCACGTATCTTTATCATTAATAAAATTGTCTTAACATCCCTTATCCAAATACTAAACACATATCAACATGCAACTACTAGCCAAACAAAGTCTCATGCTCCTAGCATGTTGAGTAACCTTTCCTTTTGGTAAAGCCTTTGTGAAAGGATCTGCTAGATTATCATTTGTGTGAACTTTAAGAAGATTAATTTTGCCATGTTCAATACACTCGTAAACATAATGGTATCTTCTATGGTAGTGTCTGGCGCCCTTCTGAACCCCTTGGTTCGTTGGCAATAAGAAGTGAGACTGAATTATCGTAAAACATCTTAATAGGTTCGTTTATTGTTGGTACTATACTAAGCCCTAAAATAAACCTCCTAATCTAAACAGCTTCTTGCAGCTTCTGAAGCAACTATGTTATTCAGCTTATGTAGCATACATTACAGTAGTACTTAGCTTGGAGCTTTCCTGGTCTACTGCACCTTTGTTCAAACTAGAGACGTATCTTGTCTGAGATTTTATGTCATCTATATCGGTCTCAAATCCAGCATTGCAATAGCAATCAACTCGAAGTTCAGCTTCAGGATTTCCACCATAAACCAAGAACATATCTTTAGTATTTTTTAAATACTTAAGAATGGTTTTCACAGCAGTCCAGTATGGTTCTTCTGGATTCTGTTGAAAATGGCTTGTTATATTTTGCGTGAACGCAACATTAGGTCTAGTGCATCTAACCGTATACATAATGGATCCTACTGCCGAAGCATAAGGTACATTTTGCATCTGCTTCACCTCTTCAAGTGTTGAAGCACCTTGCGTTTTATTCAAGTCAAATCTTTCTTGCATGGGGATATTACCACGTTTGGAATTATCCATCTTGAATCTTTCAAGATTTCATCCATGTAAGCATATTGACTAAGTCCAATTAATCGCCTCGATCTATCTCTGCAGATCTTGATTCCAAGAATAAATGACGCTTCCCAAAATCTTTCAAGGTGAAACATTTTCCAAGATATGACTTTACACTTAGTAAACTTGGAATATGATTTCCCATGATAATTATGTCATCGACATATAAGTTGAAGAATGTAACATTACTCCCACTAGCCTTTTTATATACACATGGTCATCAAGATTTTGAGCAAATCCAAACCTTTTAATTTCCTCATCAAATCTTTTATTCCAGCTTCTTGATGCTTGCTTAAGATCATAAATGGATCTTTAAAGCTTGCATACTTTTTTTGGGATGTTTAGGATCAATAAAGCCTTCAGGTTGCACCATATAAATATCTTCATTAAGATAACCATTTAAGAAGGTAGTTTGGCATCCATTTGCCATATCTCATAGTCATAGAACGCCGCTATGGCTATAAGAATCCTAATAGCTCTAGTGTTAGCAACGGGTGAGAACGTTTCTTCGTATCAACCTCATAGGTTTGAGTATAACCCCTTGCTACTAGACGAGCTTTATAGGTGTGTACAATGCCATCCATGTCAGTCTTTTTTTTAAAAACCATTTGCTCCCAACAATCTTACAATCAAGAGGAAGATCAACCAAGCGCCGAACATGATTAATTGTTATGGATTGCATCTCCACATTCATAGCATCAAGCCACCTTTTGGATTTCGGATCCAATATTGCAGCTTATAGTTAACAGGCTCATAAGGATCCCCTAAACTATGCTCCTTCACTTCTACATTTAGACATAAGTGATTAGGAGCTTGATGTGTCCTTGCGGACCTATGAACGGGAATCACTTCCTCTTAAGGTGGTTCGAAACCTTCAACCTCCATAGGAATTATGCTAGTGTTTTCAGATGGTTTATCTTGAATTTCTTTAAGTTCTTCGGCCCTCACACTGATTTCTTGAGACAAAAGATTTTTCTCCAAGAATTCAGCATACCTTGCAACAACAATTTGTTTTCAGGTGGTAAGTAGAAATACTAACCCATTGTTTCCTTTGGGTATCCTATAAAGATACACTTAACAGATCTTTGTTGGAGCTTGTCAGGCGTATCCCGCTTCACAAGCGCCTCACATCCCTAGACCTTTAAGTAAGACAAGTTAAGAACTTTTCCATACCATAAATCATATGGTGTCTTATCAACCTTCTTGGTTAGAACCATATTGAAAATGCGTGCAGTAGTCTCTAGAGCATAATCTCAAAAGGATAACGATAGAGTTATAAGATTCATTATTGATCAAACCATGTCTAGCAAGGTACGATTCTTCCTTTCAAACACACCATTGTGTTGTGGTGTGTATGAAGGTGTAAGCTGTTGAACAATTCCATAAGCTTTGAGATAATCTTTAAACTCTTGACTAATATATTCACCTCCTCGGTCTGATCGAAGTGCCTTTATAGTCTTTCCGAGTTGATTTCCTACTTCATTCTTAAACACCTTGAACATTTCAAAAACTTCATGTTTATGTTTAAGTAAATACTATAATCATAACGACTATAACCATCCTAAAGGTAATGAAGTAGCTATCATTATAAAAAGAATTAACATTTGGCACAAGATTAAGCATATCAATTTCATAAATACCATCACTCGGAATTGTATTAAAATAAAGAACATTATTCTTTAGAAACTGAAAGTTCATAATCCATAAAACATTGTATAAAACCATTGTCAACCAAATGAGAAATTGAAACAACACCTCTATTAGAAATCGTTATCTAAATAACCTAATATTACATTAATATTACATGAGCTACGCAGCGGATGTAAATCATATAGCACTTATAATTAACATAAAACATAAACAGAAAACATACCGAATAGCAACCAAGCTATGTGAAGAACTGGAGACTTCTTCGAGTACACGCATGTGTGTAATACATGTTAAACCAAAAACCCTTCAAGATACAAAAGTAAGTAACCTCCACGTGGTTCATACACTACACGTCGAACAATACCACCGAAATGCTAGTTCCACGAACCAATGCTTCAAGAATACGTCAAGTAGTCAAAATCAAACAATTTATCCCAAGGGTTTGTTTGGTTCGAACATACTAGGAGAAGAGGAGGAGAATGGATGAGAATTATGAGCTATAGGATCCTCCTTATATAGTAGATGATTTTAGGGTGTACCTAAAATACATAACTTAGAGGAAAAGATAGCTCACAAGCCCAATCCATCCTTTAGATCTTCTAGATCCGGTCGAACATATCCCTCAACACCTTTGGTGTTGACTTTTTGACTTTTCCTTTATTTATGGTTAATTACATTTAATTACCCATTAATTAAAAAGAATTATAGTTAATTATTCGTAAACGAACTAATTAACGACCGTTAGTATTCTATCGTTGGAATATTAATATACATAATAAATATACATTTATATTATTATATACATTAATCGAGTATTAATACATATATAATAAATATACACTTATATTATTATATATATACCAATAGAGTGATATCTATGTATATAATGTGTGTGACCCCGTAGGCTCACGTATTCCCAGCCGTATAAATATCTGTATGACATGAGCATCAACAGCTCCCACTTGCGAATGTCATGGTCATAATATATATAACATACAAACATTTACGAATAGTCTAGCAACATCATCAATGCTCCAAGAAATACCTAACTCAGCCTTTAATAGTTTCAGTTAGTCCTATCCTTTTGTTTCAGATACAATGTTAAATATGGATATGGATCAATAGTCATTCCATAGTTTAACGATTCTATTTCTCGCATCTGTATTGATCAAGATTACCAAATGTAAAAAGAATCGTCTTAACTACACTTTGGACGCGGCCACATACACATCTGATCAACCCAACAAGGGCCCCAGTAAGTATCTAACTCCCAAACACGTGGAGAAACAAATTCTATTTTGATTACAAGTGTCCGTCATGTACTTCAAAACACTTCTGAAAATAGCCCTTATAACTACCTTTTGACAGACTAGTGGTAGGCTTATTATCAAGAAATGTTATCCATACATGCAAAACCCGCTTGCATCTCAAGTCTAAGGATAAACATAACTTTTACCATGTGTGTAATGTATCCAATGATGTTGATCCATAAAGTGATCTACACATGTGAGTATCCAATATTCAACCTCATTGAATAACATGTGAAGTTGGCATAATCATCTATACATATTCTTCAGAATACAACCAAACACACACATTTACCTTTTCTTAACAATATTCCCATATTGTTAACTAGTAATGGACATAGTTTTAGAATGCTAAAAGTCATTCATTGATTTAAACATGCAAATATAGAACATAGTAGTATAAATGAAAATGAAATTCATTGTTTAATACAATTGCTTACAGTTTCATTATCCAAATACCAAATAAGATCAGTGCATGATGATCCTAGTTAAGTAATAATGTCTTATCAACAACAATCACAATTAGCGGTAAGGCATAGGTTTCATGAACATATCAACTAGGCCATGATTTTGTAGAACTTTAAGAATACTTATTTCAAAAATTCATGAATCGTGAAATTTTTTGAATATTACGATGATTGTTATTTTGTAAGTGTGCACTCACTTATAAGTATAACTTACTTCGTCTAGTCACATTACATTCTATAAGATGTATGGCATACACAAAATATCCAAACAAAAACAGTCATCTCAACAGTTTTTCATACTGTAAAGTATTCTTATTTTTTAATATAGTATTATGCAACTATGCTTTTAAACCAAGCATATGTAGTCAGCAAAAACTTACTTCTACAAAAATTGAGTATCATCTCCATTAAAACCAACACTAGTGTATACTAACAACACTATGATAAACCACCGTAATTTTGAACACTTCTTAATAATGTTTGAATATCATACAAACCCAAGTTTTGTTGATCATAATGATATTACTATTATTACCACAATGTATATTCATAGTATATTCATTATTAATTTTAAACATTAATCAGAATGTTCCTTCTAATATCTTTCAATTAGTTTTCAATGTTGTCAAATCACCATACACAATATGATGTACATAATGAATTCTTTAGTTGGACTTTAGGTTTCCATTAATGTGTTCAATCTCACCAAGTGACATAGATCATTTGAGTTTCACTCAATGATATTTTATATTGTACTCAGACTTAATTTACCACATATGTTTAATGTATCAAATATATTATTTCAAAGTTACATGTTTTATTTCCTAAAATACTCACAAGAAAACTTTATTTCAATCTAAGGGATAAAATCTTAGATAAATAAATTGTTTCTAATAATGTTTAATAACATAATCTATTTTAGAAAAGTAAAAACAAATTTACTCCCACTAGCTTCGAGATGTACTCATGAGATATCTTATTTATAATTAAAATCAAATCCAACAAGTGATTTATCTATTATACTAAAAGATTGAGCCCCTAAATTTAATGGGGCTGTATCTTTAAATGATTTGTCTCACCCAGAGAGCCATAAGTACAAAACCCTACTGCATACATTGATAAGCATCTTGAGGAGTACCCCATGCTTCCATGATTATATACCGAAAAATATGTAGAGTTTTTACATTTAATGCAGCAGTATTAATGAGGGAGGGACCATTTGTGTCAAAGTATTAATGAGGGAGGGACCATTTGTGTCAAGATTATGTAGCTTTTTCTCAAAGCTAACCCTAATCCTAACACTATAAATAGGGGGTCCCTAAACCTTATTTTTCATCCCATACCTCTCCTCTCTTCTCTCTTGGTCGAAATTAGGGATCCCCATGAAAGGGAACCCGGAATTTCGGTCCATTCGAACAGTGTTTGATATTCTC
This sequence comes from Tanacetum coccineum, assembly GCA_026074375.1. NCBI lineage: Eukaryota > Viridiplantae > Streptophyta > Magnoliopsida > Asterales > Asteraceae > Tanacetum > Tanacetum coccineum. The sequence goes on from BQNB010002201.1 coordinate 36,264, forward strand.
TTTTGATCGAAATTAGGGATCCCCATGAAAGGGAACCCGAAATTTCGGTACATTGTTTAGACTTTAGTTTGAGGTTTAGGCTTTAAGCTTTGGCTGTAGGACTTTGAATATTGTTTTCTTTGTGTTATTGATAAGTCCTATCTTTCTCTTGGTCGAAATTAGGGGAATCCCCATGAAAGGAACCCGCGAGGAATTTCGGTCCATTCGAACAGTGTTCGGTATTCTCTTTTGGTCGAAATTAGGGATCCCCATGAAAGGGAACCCGAAATTTCGAAATTAGGCTTTAGGCTTTAGGCTTTAGGCTTTAGGCTTTAGGCTTTAGGCTTTAGGCTTTAGGCTTTAGGCTTTAGGCTTTAGGCTTTAGGCTTTAGGCTTTAGGCTTTAGGCTTTAGGCTTTAGGCTTTAGGCTTTAGGCTTTAAGCTTTAGGCTTTAGAACTTTTTTTTCTTTGTTGTTATAGATAAGTAATTTATGTGTGTGTTCTATTGATGTATATATTGTGTAGGCTTCAAGTTGTGTAACACAAGCTTTGTATATTGTACAAATCCATGTGAATAAATGGCATGATCAATGGTATACTAAAAGATTGAGCCCCTAAATTTATTGGGGGCGATCTTTATAATGTTTTGTCTCTCCAGTGTGCCAATAGTTACAAAACCAATCTGCATACTGAAAACTCAATATCAATAGGAGTATTAATGATTAGTGATCAATGTTTTTAAATGTGCAATTCAATTCTGTCAAACTTTTAGTCTTTTTATGCATCTATTTATCTCCTTAACAAAACTTTATAGTTTCATTATTAGAAAATCAAAAGCTTTGTCTATTTTTAAAGTCTCTTCATATCTCACTATGAGTTCGAGATAAAATTCCACAATTAGGATGTTGGCAAACATATCACTATTGTTTGTTCACAGCACAGTATGCCGATTTAATAAAGTGAATCAAGACAGGGACGGGTGTCAACTCAGTATTTACCGTGTTTAGACCGGGCTCGGCTACCAAGAACAAGGAAGAAAAACCATAATCAAAATTGCCGAACAACAATCCTCATCTATCCTACTCCCATCCTCCTCGTTGTACAACAAAACTACACAACATCACTTCAACCCATAACAGATTTGAACTTTATATGAAAATTATATGATCCAGAATTTCTTTTTCTTTCGTGTTGAGCATAACATCATGAACTTCATTGATCATAAACGATAACGATATCATCATGATCTTTAAATGTTTTTAACAAATAGATCTTCAAGAAGAAAAACTTCTCTTTTATATTCAAAAATAATGATTAGATTTATAACAATTCTGTTACAATCTATCTTTGTTTCGTTTAAAGAAAACACAAAAAACAAAACCTAGCTGAGACCTTTGGAAAGATAACGGTATGGTGGCGTTTTTGACATGGCACCTCGCCACCACTCGCCACCATACCACAAGAGCTTGCCGTTTGGAATTTTTTATATCTCGCTGCGAAAACGAGTTAGAAGAAGACAAACAAGTTTCGAAATATAATCGTCCTTCGTTTAAACAAACCAACGGATAGTTTGACACTATTTCCTTTGTGGAGGGATATGGTGATGTATTGATCTATGTTGTTGATGCGTTTTGGTTTGACAGGAAATATAGTGGATGCAGGCGTTTGAATAAGAAGAGCAATTAGGGTTGAGAGATTTTATACTAACCTAAATATTAGGGATATCATATTTGGGCTGATCATTTTTGTCATTGTAATTGGGCCAGGTGCAATCCATTCGAAAATTACTAATTTGGCTAGGTTGGAAAACGTTGTTGTTAAATGAAATTATGGGATGGTTAAAATTATCGCATGTTTTTTTTACTACGTAGTATCATATTGTATATTTTTTTATTATTGTATTGTATTTTATTGTTTGTCTATTCGTTTAATTTGAGCAAGCTAGGAGTGGTGCGTAGCATATATATAAAGATGTAGAATTGTAGATATGTAAATATTATTTGACATTGGTCCAACATGTATTTCACGAGAAAAAGTTTAAAAAATCACTTAATTATTACTATTCCTTTCTTAAGGCTTATTTTGAAGTAGCCTGAATCATTATGCAATAAACACTTAGATACAACCCGTGTGCATCGCACTGGTTTGCATGTTCAACAACGCATCTAAACATTACACTGCCAATTCCCAAAGTATACACAATCAGACTAACGCATCAACATTCTAACAAAATCATTATGCAAGCAACCACATGAGAAAAAAATTTGACACAAGCCGTGTGCATCGCACGGGTCTGCATGCCTCGTTTAACAATTAAACTTAAGATCATGCTCATTAGATGCATGCTTTTAATCCATACTTGGATTCTAACATTTTTTTATACTTTCTAAAGATTATATTGGATTCATAAAACCTTAATTTGATTACATATCGTCCTCGCTAACGTAATCAATTAGTAAAGAGTTATTGAAATCCAATTTGTCATATTTCCTTCCAAGAAAACAAGTATGATAATTTAATCATCTTTATATATTTAAAATTCGTAAATGAGAAAGTTTTAATCATAATCAATTACGTGAGAATGAGTAAATACTTATGTCATTTGACCCACGGTAAATATGTATACAATATTGTCCTTATGAGTCTCCAAGTAAATATGTATACAACATTGTCTCCAAAATTCTGCAATCAGGAATAATGAAACATATGCTTGCACCATGTAAACGTCTTCTAAATTTGTCAAATACTCAAGTGTAGCCATGATAACCGGTATCTTTAGGCCAAAAGTCTCTTTCTTTATGGTCAACTGGCTATTATGACCTTCATTCTCGATGCTTTTAATCTCTACCAATTATCTTTCCCTTTCTTCTGTACTCTTCTGCACAAAACTAATATGTGTTTAAGTTGCATCACTTAAAGAAATATTGTCTTTATCTGAAAGCAATCACATGGCCTCGATGGCTCAGACCACACTCAATTTTGGCCAGTTCACAAGTACCTCACCTAGCTTAGTGCTTATAACTTTATAAGTACCAGACTTGACAAATTTGCGTCCTCATGACTGCTAAAAGGTCGAAATTCAATCCAATGAATTGAATAAATCCAGATTCAATAAATACCATATGAAAATCTTGATCAGTGAGATTTTTTTTTTGTTTTGTTTGTATTCATTTGTGGATTGTTGTTAATGTTTGTTTTTTTTTGTTTTTGTTTATTTTTTTTGTTTCGTGGTTTTTGTGCTTGTTTGTTATTGTTTTTTTTGGGTTTTGTTTATTTGTTTTTTGGTTTCTGTGTTTTGGTTGTTTATTTTTTTCTTTGTGCTTTTTTTGTTTTTCTATGGTGTTTTTGTTTTTTTTATGTATGTTTTTTTTTGTTGATTATGTGTTTGGGTATGTTTTTTATTTGTTTTGTGTGGTTTTATTTGTTTTTATGTGTTTTTTTTTTGTTTTTTTTTTGTTTTTTTTTTTTGTTGTTTTTTTTTTGTTTGTTGGTGGTTATTTATTGTTTATTTTTTTTGTATTTTTTGTTTTGAGTTTTGGCTTTTGATGTGTTTGTTATATTGTTTCTTGGGTGTTTTTTTGATGGTGTTGGTTGGTTTGATTTTTTTTGCTCTTGTTATTGCTTTGTGTGGGTGGTTATATTTATTATATATTTTTTTTTTGTTTGTTGGTTTATGTTTTCTTTGTGTGTTTGGATTATTTTTTTTTTTTATGTGGTTTGTTTGTTGTGTTTATGATTTGTGTTTGTTTTAATTTTTTTTGGTTGATTTTGTGTTTATTTAATTTTGTTGTTTGTTTTTTTTGTTGTGTGTGTTTTTTTTTTTTTTAGTATGTTGTTTATTTTTGGGATGTTTTTAAGTGGTTTTGGTGTTGTTGGATTGGTGTAGTCTTTTTTCTGTTTTTTGTGTTTTTTTGTGTCTCTTTTGTTGGTATTATTTGGTTTTTTTATTTTTTGTGGTAGTTTTTTTTTTTGTTTTATAATTTTTGTTTCCTTTTGTTGTTATTGTTGTGTTTTTGTTTGTTTTTTTTTTTTATTTACTGGGTGTTTTTTGGTTGATTGTTTGTTGTGTTTTTGTTATGTGTTTGTTTAGTTTGAGAGATTTTATTTATGTATTGTTTGGTGTTTTTTTTTTTTTTTTTTTTTTTTCTTGTGTTTTGTGTGTTTTTTTGTTTTTTGTTGATATGGATGGTTATTGAGTTTTTTTTGTTTATTGTTTCTTTTGTGTTGTTTTTGTGTCTTTTTTTTTTGTTGTTGGGTGTTTTTGTTTTTTTTTGTTTTTTTGTTTGAATTTTTTTTTTTGATGGAATTAGTAGTGTTGAGTTTGTTTTTTTTTATGTGTAGATATGTGTGTATTTTTTGTTTATTGTTGTGATTTGTTATTTTGTTGATTTTGTGTATTGTTTGTTTAGAGTGTGTGTTTGGTTTGTGGAGTTGAGATGTTTTTGTTTGTGTTTTTATTTGTGTTTCGTATTGATTTTTTGTTATGTTATTTTTTTTGTTTTTGTTTTTGTTGTGGTGTTTTTTATGTTTTTTGTCTTTTTTGTGTTTGTTTTTTTGTGGTTTGTTGGTGTTTTTTTGGTTGGTTTTGGTTTTCTATCGTTGTTGATGCGTTTTTTTTTTTTTTGGTTTTTTTTGTTTTTTGTTTTGGTTTTCATGTTTGTTTAGGGTTTTTTGTTGGTTTTTTTTTTTTGTGTTGGGTTTTTTTTGGGTTGATTTCTTATTTTTTTTTTTTTTGGGGTTGTTTTGTGTTTTGTTTTTTATTTTTTTTTGTGTTATTTATTTGTGTTGTTCTTTTTGTTTTTGTTATTTGTTTGGTGTTGTTGTTCGTTCTTTTTTGTTTTGTTTTTATTTTTTTTTTTTTTTTTCCTTTTTTTGTGATATTGTCTTTTTTTTTGTGTTGTTTTGCTTTATGCTTGTTTTTTTCTTGTTTATTTTTTTTGTGTTTTGTTTTTATGGTTTTATTTTTTGTGTTTTTTTGTTTTTTTTTTTTTTTTCTGTTTTGCTGTGTTGTTGTGTTTGTTGGTGAATTTTTGGTTTTTTTATTTTTATTTTTGGGTTTTATTTGTTTGTTTTTTTTTTGGTTAGTTGTTTTTGTTTTGTTGTTTTGTTGTTGTTTTTTTTTTTTGATTTTGATTGCTCTTTATGTTCTTTCTATTTTTTGTGGGTTATTGTGTTGTGTTTTGTTATTGTTTTGCTTTGTGTTATTTTTTGTTTGTTTTATTTGTTTGTTTTTTTGGTGTTTTTTTGGTGTTTTTTTATTCGTTGTTTTTTTCTTTTTTTTTGGTTTGTTTATTTTTTTTTGTTTTGGGTGCGTGGTTTTTTTTGTTTGTTTTTGTTGATTTTGTTATTTATTTTATTTTTTTTATTTTGTGTATTTTTATTGTGTTTGGGGAATTGTTGTTTTTTTTTTTTTGGTTTTTTTTCTTTTTTTTGTTTTGTTTTGTGGTGTTTTTTTTTCTGTGTTTTTGTTTTTTTTTTTTTTTTTTTGTTTTTTTTTTGGTTTTTTAGTTGTTTGTAGAGATTTTGTTTTTGATTTTTTTTTATGAGTTGTACGATTTTGGTCGTTTTTTTTGTGTGACTTTTTTGTTTTTTGGGTATTTTGTTTTGGTTTTTTAGTTGATTTTGTTTTGCTGTTTTATTGTTTTGGTTTTTTTTTTTGGTTTTGTTTCGTTTTTTTGTGCATATTTTTTGTTAGATAGTTTTTTTTTATTGTTTTGTGGTTTCTTTTTTATGGTTTTTTCGTTTTTGGTATGTTTTTTTTCGTTGTTTGATTTTCTTTTTTTGTTTTTTGTTCTTTATTGTGTTTTGGTTTTGTTTTTGCTTTATGTTTTTTTGTTTGTTTGATTTTGTTTTTTTTTTGCGTGGTTGATTTTTTATGGTTCGTTGTTGTTTTTTGTTGGTTTTTTTGTGCTGGTTTTTTTTATTTTTTTGTGTTAGATGTGTGTTATGTTTTTATTTTGTTTTTTTTTTGTGTTTTTTTGTGGGGTTTTTCTTGATGTGTGTGTTTTTTTTTTGTTTTCATTGTTGGTTTATATTATGTTTGTTTTTTTTTTGTTTTCGTTTTTCGTTTTTTATTTGTTTGGTTTTAGTATTCTTTTATTTGTTGGGTTTGTGTGTTGTTTCGGTTGTTGTTTTGTGTGTTTTATTTTTTTTTTGTTTTTTTATTTTTTTGTTTTTTTGTTTTTTTTGTTGTTGATGTTTGTTTTTTTTTCTTTGTTTTTTTTTTTTTGTTTGATTTATGTTTTATTGTTAGTGATTTGTGTGTTTTTTTTTTCGATGTGTTATGTGGTGGTTGTGTTTGTCTATGTGTTGTGTTGATTATGTTTGTGTTTGTTTGTGTTTGTTTCTTTTTATTTTTTTGTTTTTGTGTTGTTATTATTTTTTGTTTTGTGTATTTGTGTTTTTTTGTTTGGCGTTATTTTGCTTTTTTCTGTGGGTTGGTTGTGTGATTTTTTATGTATTGTTGTTGTTTTTTTTTGTTTATGTGTTTTGGTTTTTGTCGGTTTTTTCTTTTGTTTTTTGTTTTTTTTGGTTTGTGTGTTTTTTTTCGGTTTTTGTTGGTTTTTTTTTTTTTTTTCTTTTTTTGGTTTTTGTTCTTTTGTTCTTTTTTTTGTTTGTCTGTTTTTGATTTTTTATTATTTTTGTTTTTTTATGTTTTTTTGTTTTTTTTATGTTGTTTTTTTTTTGTTATTGTTGTTTTTTTTGTGTATTCTTTTGTTTTTGTGGTTTTTGTTTTGGTTGTGTATTATGGTTTTTTTGTGTTGTTTGGTTTTATTTATATTTGTTTTTGTTTTTGTTATTTTTTTATTTTTTTGTTGGTTTTGTGTTTTTTGGTTTTTGTTTTTTTTGTGGTTTTTGTTGTGGTGGGTTTTTTTGTTTTTTTTTTTTTGTATATATTTTGCTGTTATTTTTGTGTGTTGTTATTGGTTTTTGTTGTTTAATGTTGTTTTATGTTTGTTTTGTTGAGTTCTGCTTTGTTGGCCTTGTTTTGTGTTTCTCTTTTTTTTTTTTTTTTGCTTATTTGTTGATTGTGATTTCTGTGTTTTTTTTTTCTTGGTGTTTTGTTGTTTATTGTTATGCATTATATTCTTTTTTGTTTGGTTGTTTTGGTTTTTTGTTGTTTTGTTTTTTTGGTTTTTTTTGGGTATTTTTGGGTGTTGGGTTTTTGGTTTTTTTGGTTTTTTTTTGTTTTTGTTTTTATTAATTTTGGTTTGGTTTGTTTTCTGCTTTATTTTTTTTTTTTGATGTTTGGTTGGTTTTGGATTTGTTTATTTCTTGCTGTTGCTTTTTCTCTGGTCTTGTTTGTTTGTTTTTTGTTTTTTTTGTTTATTTGTGTTTTTTTTTATTTATTTATTGTTATTTTTTTTTCGGTTGTTGTTTTTTTGTTTTTTGTAATTTTGTTGTGGTTTCTTTGGGGTGTTGTTAATTTTTTTATCTTTTGGATTTTTGTTTGTTGTTTATTTGTTTTATTTTTTGTTTTTTGTTATGTTTTGTTATTTTTTTTGTTATTTTTTGTTTTTTCTTTTTGTTTTTCTGGGTGTGGTTTTTGGTTTTTATGTGTTGTTTGTTTTTTTTTGTTTTATTTTTATGGGTTTTTTTTTTTTATTTTTGTTGGGGTTTTGTTTTTTCTTTTTATTTCTGTTTGTTTGGGTGTTCTGGTGTGTGAGTTATTGTCATGTTTATTTTTGGGTTGATTTGTTGTGATGTTTTTTTTATCTTGTGTTGGATTTTGGGTTTTTATTCTTTTGTTTGTTTTTTTTGAGCAGTTTTTTTTTATGTATTTTTTTTAATTTGTTTTGTTTGTATTTTGTTCTGTTGTGCTTTTTATTTTTTCCGTTTTGGGGTTTTTTTGGTTTTTTTATGGTTGGTTTTTTTTTGTTATTTTTGTTGTTGTTTGGTTGTTTATTTGTTTTAGTTTTTTGGATTTTTTTTTTTCTTTTTGGTTTTTTGTGTTCTATTGTTTTTTTTTATTCATTCTTTTTGTTTTTTTTTTTCTGTTTTATTCTTGTTGTTGTTTTTTTTTTGTGGTTGGTTGTTGGTCTGTTTTTTGTTTTTTGTATATTGTTGCTGTTTTTTTTTGATGTTTTCATTATGTTGTATTTTTTTTTTTATTGGTTTATTTTTTTTATGTTATATGTGGTTTTTTTTTTATTTCTTTTTTGTTGTGTTTTTTTTGGTTATTTGTTTGTTTGGTTTTGTTTTTGTTTTTTTTTTTATTTTTGTTTTCTATTTGTGTTTTGTTGATTTTGTAATTTTATGTGGCATTTTGGTTGTATGGGTTTTTTTTGTTGGTAGAGTATTGGTGATTTGTTTGATTTTTATGTTTTTTTTGCTTTGTGTTGTTTGTTGTTTTTCGTTGTGTGCTTGGTTTTTTGCTCCTTTTTTATATTTTTTTTTTTTTTTTTTATTTTGTTTTTGTATTTTTTGTTTTTTGTTGATTTGAGTTTTTGTTTGTGTTTTTGTTTTTTGGTTGTTTTGTGTTTTTGGGATTGCTTTTGTTTTGCTTGTTTGTTTTGTTTTGTTTTGTGTGTTTTTTTTGTTATTGTGGTGTTTGTGTTTTTGGTTTTATTTGTGCGTTATTTTTTTGTTGGTTTTTGGTTTGATGGTGTTGGGATTTGTTGGTGATTTTTGTTATTTGTTTTTTGTTTGGTCTTGATGTTTTTTGGGTTTTTGGTTGTTTATGGTTTTATGTGTTATTCTGTTGTTTTTTTGTGTTTTATGATGGTTTGTTTTTTTTGTGTCTGATGTTGATGTGATTTGTTTGGTTTGTTTTGTGATGTTGTGGTTGTTTCTGTTCTTGTGTTTTGTTTTTTTTGATTTTTTCTTTTTTTTTTGGGGTTATCTGTTTTGTTTTTCCTTGCATTTTAGAGTTTATTGTGTTTTTTGATTTTCTGTTTTTTTTTTTGTTTTTTTGTTGTTATATTTTGTGGTTTGTTGTTTTGTCATTTTGTTATGGTGGTAGAGATGGATTGTTGTGATTAGTGTGAGAGGGCTTTAATTCATTTTATGTTGTCTTTATTTTTTTATGTTTTTGTCTTTTGCTCTTCTTTAATTTGTTGTTTATTTTTTTTTTTTTGTTTTTATTTGGTTTTTTTTTTATGTTTCTTGTTTATATTGTATGTGTTTTGCTTTCGTTTTTTTTCTGCGTTTTTGGTGTGTATTTTGTGTATTGGTGGTCTGTTGTTTTTTATTGCTTGGTTGTCCATATAATTTTTTCTTTTTTGGTTTGTTGTGGTTTTGTGTTGGTTGTTTGGGGTTTGGCTTTTGGATTTTATTTTTATTGTTGTTATTTTTGTGTCTTGGTTTGATTTTTGTGTTTGTTATTTTTGTTGTGTTTATGTTTTTTTTTTTATGTTTTTTTTGTGTTGTGGGGGTTTTTGTTTTTTTTTTTTGTAGTTTTGGTTTTTTGGTTTTTTTTCTTTTGTATATTTTTTTTTTTGTATTTTTGTTGTTGGTGTTTTTTGTTTTTTATGTTTTTTTTTTTTTTGTTGTTTTTGTTTTTGTTTTTTTTGTGTTGTGTGTATTTTTTTGTGGCTTTTATATTGTTTTTGTTTTTTTTGTCTAATGTTTTTGTATATTTTTTTTTTTTGTTGCTTTTTGGTTTTTTTTTTTTTTTTTTCTTATTTTGCTTTTTTTACTTTTTTGTTGTTATTTTTTTTGTTTTTTGTTGGTTTTTTTGTTTTTGTTTTTTGTGTTTTTGTTTTATTCTTGTGTGTTTTTTTGTTTGTTTTGTTTATTTGTTTTTTTTGATTTTTTTTTATGTTTTGTATTTGGTTTTTTCTTTTATTCTTTATTATTCTTTTTGGGTCTGGGATTTGTGATTGTGTGGATTTTCTTTACTGTTTTGGTTTTTTATGTTTGTTTGTTTTATTTTGTGATTTATTTGTTTGTGTTTTTGTGTGTTTTTTGTTGTGTTGTGGTTGTTTGATTTTTTTGTTTTTTTTTTTTTTGGTTCTTGTGGTTTGTATGGTGGTTTTTTTTGTTTTTGGTTATTTTGGTATGTGTTTTTGTTTTTTTTTTCTTTGTTGTTTGTGTTTTTTTTTTGGTTTTGTATTTTCGTGATTTTTTTTTTTTCGCTTTTTTTTTTTTTATGTTTTGGTTTGTTTTTTTTGTATGTTCTTTGTTTTGTTTCGTTTTTGTTTTGTTTTTTTTTGTTGTTATATTTTGTGGTTGTTTTTTTTTTGTGGTATACAAATATCTGTCCTTATGAGTCTCACAGGGTAAATATGGTATACACATTTGTCTCCACAAAAATTCATGCCATTCAGGAATAATGAAAACATATGACTTTTATTTTGCACCATGTAAACGTCTTCTAAATTTGTCAAATACTCAGTTTTGTAGCCATGATATAACCGGTTTATTCTTCTAGGCCAAAAGTCTCTTTTACTTTATTGGTCAATGGGGCTATTATGATACCTTCATTCTCGACTGCTTTTTTATTCTTTCTACCAATTATTCTTTCCCTTTCTTCTGTACCTCTGCACAAAAACTATATGTGTTATAAGTTGCATAACCGTAAAGAAAATATTTTGTCTTTATCTGAAAGCATAATCACATGGCTCTGATGGCTCAGGGACACAAACTCCAACTTTTGGCACAGTTCACAAGTACCATCACTCCTAGATTAGTGCTTATAACTTTATAAGTACCAGGACTTCGACAAAGTTTGCTGTTGCTCATGACTGCTAAAAAGGTCGAAATTCAATAAAGAATAAGCGTCCTCTAAGATCTAATATAATAGGACCCGCATATTAAGTGTCCTATAAAGTTTCGTTTTGATAAAACCACGATGAATAGGCGTCTTATAAAACTCAATATAATAGGACTTTTATATCAAGTGTCCTATTATGTTTCATCAAATAAGACCATACTAAAAAGGTGTCTTATAAATTAGTATATTAGGATCTGCGTAATTAAGTGTCCTATTAAAAACAAGTTAATGGGACTTAAAATTTAATTGGTCCTATAAGTTGTTTGTTAGGACGTTGCTTAAAAAGGTGTCCTACAAAAAGGTCCTAAAAGCTCCCTTTTCTTGTAGTGCATGCTCCCTTAATGTTTTTTTTAATGTTTGCGGGTTTTTTCAAGATTGGGTACGGTGATGGATTTGACAAGGCTAAATCGCGAAACATTGGGATATTGTATCGAAGCCAATTTATAACTGAAAACATAAAATCTATCAATGGGTTACTCACATTCATTTGCCATTAAGCTATAATCATAGGATTACTTGAATGTGATGAAACACACATTGTTTTTAACATGAACAAAACAAGGAACCACACAATATCGATCCCATTGCCGCTGTCTAATAGATCGTGAATTTCAAACATTGATTTCAACCAAATAACTCAAAATGATCTTGACAATCTAATGAATATGTGATCATTATCATTGTTTCAAAGATTTGTCACAAATATAACAAAATCACATAGATTGAAGCCATTCTGGAGCACTGATACATGATTCTCCTGCAAAGTAGAGAGGTTCGATGGTTCCATCTGACATATGATAAATCCCGAAATCTCCCCCATGTCATTTTTTGTGTAGTATATGCAGTTAGTCTTTATCACACCTGTAGTGACCTCCACCTAAAAAGATGAATTATACCCCACAAATAAAGTTTTCTTACCAAAATCACTCACTTTTGACCAATTCCCACTTTCCAAATCATAAGCCAAAACTTGAAAACTCTTTGTGTTGTACCTGTCAACATTAAATATTTCATGTCTGGTAATTACTTTGTTTGGGGTGTCGTGGTTGGGGTTGTGGGGTATTGGGGGGGGCATTGTTTAGGTGGGTTAGAGGGTTGGTGTGTTTGTTTGTTGGTGGTATTTGTTGGTGTGTTGTAGGGGGGTTTGTGTTTGGTCTGTTGTGATGGGGTTGTTGGTTTTGTGGGGTATGTGTGGTTTGGATGGTTGGGTTAGTGTATGGGGGGGGTTTTGTGTGTGTGTTGATGGGGTGGGGTGTTGGAGTTGGGGTGTTGTTGGGGGGTGTGTGGGGGGTCGGGTGCGGGTGGGTGGATGGGGGTGGTTTGTGTGTAGTGGTTTTGTTTTTTGTTCGTGTGTTGGGGGTTCGTTGGGGGGGATGTGGGGTGGGTTTTGGGTTATGGGGTGGTTTGGGTTGGTTGGGATGGTTTGTGTATGGTTGTTTTGGTGGTTAGGGGTTGTTCGGTGCGGATGTTTGATTGGATGGGTGTGCTTGGGTTTGGGTGTTTGGGGTGTGTGGGTTCGGGTATGTGTTTGGGGTTGATGGTATTGTTGTTTTGGTGGGGGGGGGGGATTGTGATGGTTGTTGATGGGTTGGTGAGGGTGTTGTGGTTGTGGGACTGTTGTTTGGGGGTGTCGGGGTTGGGGTTGGGGTGTGGGTTGTGTGGGTTTTTTGGGGGTTGGTGGGGGCGGGTTGGGTGTTTTGGCTGGGGTGGGGGGTAGGATTGGTGGTGGGTTGTGTGGGTTGGGGGGAGGTGGGGGGGTAGGTGGGGGGTGGTGGGGTTGTTGATTGTGGGTGGGGTGGGCTGTTTTGGGTTTGGGGTTTGGGGGGTGGTGATGGGTATTGGTATGTGGGGGGGTTTGTTAGTGGTTGTTGTTGTGTGTTTCGTCTATGTGTTGTTTGGGTTATGAGTGGGGTGTTTGGTGAGGTGGGAGTGTTGGGGGGGTTTGGTTGTGGGGGTGGTCTTGTTGATGGGTTGTGGGTTTGGGGGGGGTGGGGTTGTTGCGTGTGGATTGGGTGGGGGTGGGTTGGGTGGGGTGTGTTGTGTGGTGAGTGGGGTTGGTGTGTGGGGGGTTGTGGGGTGTGATTGATTGGTGTTTGGGGTGATGGGGTGATTCGTGGGTTTGGGGTGGTGATGGGTGTGGGTTTTTGGGTGGGTGGTGGTGGTTGTTGTGGTGGTTTTGGGGGGGGGGGGGGTGGGTGGTGTGTGTGGGATTTTGGGTTTTTGTTGTGTTTGGCTGGGGGTAGGTGGCGGGGGGTATGTTTGGGGCTTTGGGGTTGGTGTTGGGATGTGGGGGTGTGTGTGGGGGGGGGTGGTTTGGTTAGTTGGGGGGGGATGGGGGGGGGTTTTTGGGGGGGTGGCGGTTGGGTTGTGGGGTTCTGTTGGGGGTTTGGTTGTGGGTGTGAGGTGTGTGTTGGGGGGGGGGGGTGTGGGTGGGGGGTGCGGGGGGTGTTCATGGCATATATGTTGGTGGTTGCTTGGGTCGTTGTGTAGGGTTGGATGCGTGTTGTGGGGTGATGTTTGGGTGGTAGATGGTGGGGGGGCTTTGGTTGGTGTGTTTTTTGGGTTAGGTGTTGCTTTTATTTCATCATTGTTTTTTTAATCTTATAAATTTTTTATTTTTATTTTAAATGCATAATAATAATAAATTTTTAATATTTTATTTTATATTTGCAAAGCAGTTTTTATTATTATATTTTACTTAATAATTATTATTTAGATATTTTATTATTACAATAATTTTATTAATTTATATTTATATAATTTCGTAATTTTCTTTTTTTATTTAAATATAATTTATTTGTTTTATATTTTAACAATTTTTATTTTATAATTTTAAATTTATTAATTTATATTTTTTAATTATACTTATTATTTTTGTTTTAATTAATTATTTTTTTTATTATATTTATTCCATTTTATAATTTATTATTTTTTATATATTTTTTTTATATAATTTAAAATTATCTTTTTTTAATTATTTTTTTAATTTAAATATTTTTTTTAATATAAATTTTTTAATAATTATTTTCATAATTCATGTTTTTATATTTTTATTCATTTAAAAATTTTTATTTAATAATATTTTAATTTTAATATTTATATTTTTTATTTTTTTTTTTATTATATTTATATTATATTTCATTAAATTTTTAATTAATCATTAAATAATAAATTATTATTAATATTTATATTATTTAGATTATTATTATACAATTTTTATTTTTAATATTATATTTTTTATTTTTTAATTCTATTTATTACATAATAAAAAATTTTAAATATCTTATATTTACATTTCATTTTAACCTTATAAATTTTTATTTTTTTTTAATTTTTATTTTTTTAAAACAATCATTTTATTAATATTTTTTGTATTTTATATTATAATATTAATTTTATAATATTATATATATTTTAATATTTAAAATTTTTATATAATTTTTATTATTTATTTTGTAATTTTAATATAAAATTTTTTTTTTTAATACTTTAATTTTTCATTTTCTAAATATTAAAAATTATAAAATAATTTCAATAATATATTTATTTCAATTTGTAAAATTATTATTTATTTTTTTTTATTTTATTATTAATTCAATATGGTTTTTTTTATTAAGTATTTTCATTTTATTTTATTATTTTATTTTTTTGTTAAGATTAAATTATTTTTTTTAATTTTTATAAAAATTTTATTTTTTTTTTTATAATTATTACATTTTTATTTTAATCTTATTTATTTTCATTATATTTTTATACTTTTATTTTATTATTTTTTACAATACATTTTTAATAATTATTATAATTAATTAATTTTTATACAATATTATTATTTTTATCATTTTTCATCATTATTTGTTATAAATTATTTTATTTAATTTATAATTGTTATTTTGTTTTTTATTTAATTAGTTATATCAATTTTAAATATTATTAAAATTAACTTAAATTTTATTTATTAAATAAAATTTAAATATTTTTAACTTTTTCACATATTTATAGTATTTATACAAATTATTTTTTTTATTTAATAATATTTAACTTAATTTTAATTTTAATATATAACCTATAATATTGATATTATACATTTTACTTTTTTTTTCGTATTACTTCATTATAAATTTAAATAATATTAAATTTTTTTAATTGTTTATTTTTGTTTAATTTAATATATTTTTTTAATTTTTAATTTATATTGAATTTATTATTTTTTTATTTATTTTAATACATCTATAATTATTTAAATTATTACATAATTTAATTATTAATAGTTTTTTATTTTATTAAATCTAACAAATATTAATTTATTAATTATTTTATTATTATATTTTCATATAATATTATATTATCATAAATAAATTCATTTTTTTTTAAATCAATATATATCTTATTTCATTAATATTGTAATTTTTTAAATTTTTTAAATACATTTTCAATTAATTATAAATAGTTTTATTTTAATATTATGGAAGAAATTTTTTTTTAAATTTAAATTAAATATTTAAAATTTATTAATTTATAATTAACATTTAAATTTTTTTATTAAAATAAAATTATTTTTTTCATAATATAATCTTTTTATAAAATTCACACTAATCATATCATATATTTTATATTTATTTAATTTTTAAATATTTATTTAAATATATTTATTAATTAATTTATATACATATTAAATTAATTTAATTATACATTCTAATAATTTTATATTATATTATATTAATTACTTTTAATTTTTATTTTTTTTTATATAATTATTCTTATTTTTAATATTTTTTTTTATTCTTTTCATTTTTTTTTTTTAATGGTCATTCATAATTTTTTAAATATTTATTTTTTTTTTGATTTTTTTTTTTATATTTTATAACATAATTTAAATTTATTATTAATTATTAAATATTTTTTATAAAATAAATATTTTTATATATATTTTATCACATTTTTACAATTTTAATTTTAATTATTTTTTCATTTAATTTTTTACATTTTTTTAATTTTTATTTTTTAACATTAAATTTAATTTTTATTTTCTTTTTTATATATTTTTTTTATTTTCATACTTATAATTTTATTTTTATATTATTATATTTATTATTATCATTTTTTATTATTACATTTATATTTTTATTTTTTTTTGTTTTTTTTTACGTTATTTTAAATTGTAATTTTTTTTTTTTTTTTTAAATGTATCTTATTTATATGTTTTTTTTTTATGATGGTTTTAATTTCCGTTATTTCATTTAATTTTTTTTTTTATTTTCAAATATTAATTATATTTTATTTTTTTTTATTTAAATATTTATTAAATAATTTTATATTAATTTTATTTTGTTTTATACTTATTATTTTATATTATATATTATTATTTTTTATTAATGATTTAATATATTAATATTTTTTTTTTTAAATTTTAAAATTTTATTTTATTTAATCTAAATTTAAAATATTTTGTTTTAATTTTTTTTAAATCTTTTCATTTAACATTGTTTAATCATATTTTTTTTTTTATTTGTAACTTTATTAGCTTATATATTTTTTTTATAATTATATAATTTTTTTTATGAATTATTTTTAAATTCAAATTCAATACAAATTATAAATTATTTTTCCAAATTAAAATTTATACTAATAAATTTTTGTCATATATATTTTTATAATTAAATAATTTTTATTTTTATTTTAATTTATCCAATTTAATTATTTATAATTAAATTATAATTATTTTATTAAATTTTTTTTATAATTTTATTAAAATGTTTTTGCAATGTATTTTATTTTTTAATTTACTAATTATATTAATATTATTTTAATAATTATACTTATTTTAAGTACCAATTATTTTAAAAATTTTTCATAATTATTTTTATGCAAAAATTTTATAAAAATTTTTTTTTTTTTTATTTCACATTTCAAAATAAATCATTTTTTTATTCATATTTTAATAAATTATAAACAATAAATTATTTATTTTATTTATTATTAATTTTTAATTTTTTTTTTTAGATAAAGTTCATTCTATTTTTTAATCATTATTGTTATAATTATATTAATTTATTAATTTTTATTTTTAATATTAAGTTAATTAATTTTTTTTAAATTTTTTCAATTTTTTATTATTAATAAATATTATATTTTATACTTATTTTTATATTTTATCATATTTTTATTATATTATTAATTTAGTTTCATATTATTTTTTTTTTTTTTTTTTAAATATATATTTTTTTTTATATATTATTCATTTTAATTTCAATTATTTATATTTTAATAATATTTTTTTTATATTTTTTATTACTTTTATTACTATTATTCATTATTTTAATATATTTTTATTTCAATTTATTGTTTTTACATTATATTTTTTATATTTTAATTATTTTTTTTATTATTTTTTTTTTATTATTTTTTAAATTATTTATTATTTATTTGTAATAAATTTTTTATATTTTGTTATTTTTTTTATTAAATTTTTTTAATTATTTATTATATATATTTCTATTTTATTAATTTTTTATTAAATTTTTAATTATAGTATTTTTTTTTTTAATTATATTTTTATAATTATATATAAATAATTAACATTATATTGTTTATGACATTTTAAATAACAATTAAAATATTTTTACATATTATTTTTTATTAAATTTTTTTCATAATTAAAAATATTAAATTTTTCAAAAAATTCATTTTAATGTTTGATTAATTTTTTTCCATTAAAAGATTTATTTTATATAAATTGTTTACAATACTTTAAATTTTTTTTCTAATTCATGTTTATTTGTATTGTATTTAATTTTTTATAATTATTTTATATATTTTTTTTAATTACTTTATTTTATGTTTTTATTTATTTTGTTATTAAATTTAGTATTGTTTACAATTTTAATTTTATAATTTTTCACATATTTATTTTAAAAAATTATTTATTATATTAATAATATTCTTATATTAATTTTTATTTTATTTAAAATTTTAATATAATTTTAATATTATTATATAGTTATTAGTGTTTAAGTCTAATTTTATTAATTTTTTTGTTTTATATATATTATTTATATTTTTCATATATATTTGTAGAAAACATAATTATATATTTTATTTTTTTTCTATTATATTTCTTTTTTTTTTTTTTCTTTTTTTTTTTAGTTATTAAGTTTTATTTTAAATATGTATAATATTTAAATATTTTATCAAAATTTTTTTTTCTCATTTTTTTTTTAATTAATTTTTATTATATTGGTTAACAATTTATTTTGTAATTTTTAAATAATTTAATTTATTATCTTCCTTTCATTTTTTTTTGTTTTTTAATTTTTTATTTTTTTTTTAATAGTTATCCATTATTTTCAAATGTATTTTTTTTTTTTTTTATTATATAATGCTATTTTATTTTTTAATAATTATGATTTTCCATATTAAAATTTTTTTTAAAATTTTTAATTTATTTAATTATGTTATTTGTTTATAATACATAAAATATTTTAATATTTTTTTTATTTTTTTATTTAATTTAGTATCATAATTTTAATTAAATTTTAATAATTATTTTTTTTTTAATTTATATTTTACCTATTATTTTTTTATATAAAAATTATTTTTTTTATTAGTTTTTCTATAATTTGTTTTTTTAAATATAAAATATTTTAGTTTATATTTAAATTTTTAATATATATTTTTTTCAATTTGTAACCATTAATATAATTATTTTTATTTTTTTACTTTTTCAATTATTTTTTATATATAAATTAAATTACATTAAAATTTATTTATATTTGTTGAATAATAAAATTTTTTTTAAAAATCAATTGATTTTAATAATTTTTCAATATATTTTTTATATTTATCTTTTTTTTATTTTTTTAATATTTTTTTTTATTATTATTTTATTTTCTAATTTTATTTTACTTTATACAAATTTTTTAATTTAAATATATTTTACACATACATTACATTTTTATTATAAAATTTTTTTTTAATTATTAATAATTTATTATTATAACATTCATTTTTATTTTTATTCAAAAATTTTTTTAAATTTTTATTTTTATATATTTAATTTATTTTTTTTTTTTTTTTAATTTTTATTAAATGATATAATTAATTTTTATATTATTATATTTATTATTTTAAATTTATAATATTAATAATTACATATGATTTTTTATTATTATTAAATATATTTTTATTATTTTTTTATTTGTATAATAAAAATAGTATTCAAATTTATATTTTTTTTTAATTTTATTAATGATTTATTTTATATTAATTATTTTTTACATGTTTTAAAATTTTTTTTTTTTTTTATATACATTATCATTAATTTTCTATTTGTTTAAATTTTAATATTATTATTTATATTTTATATTTATATTTATTTAACTTTTAATATAAACATTTATATTAATTTCATAAATTTTTAATAATCAATATTTTATAAAATTTTTTTTTTTAATAATATATTTTATTTAATATTTTTATTTTATTTTTAATTACATATATTAATTAATTTTTTTAATATTTTTTTATTTTTTTATTACTTATTTGTTATACATATACTATCATATACTTATTTTCATTATAAATATATTTTTTTTTTCATTTTTTTAATTTCAAATTTTTTATATTTTTTTTTTTTATTTTTTTTTATTTTTATTTTTTTTTCATTTTAAATAATAAGTTTTTAACTTATTTCCCAATTTTATATTTTATAAATTAACATTAATATTAAATTTTTGAATTAATTTTGTAATTTTATTTTTTTAATTAATTTACAACATATATTTTTTTATTATTTAATTTTATTTTATTAACAATAATTTTATTCAATAATTTTTGCATTTTTTTTTTTTTCTTTTTTTTTTATTTATTTATTTTTTTAATATTTAATTAACATTAAAATTTTCATATTTTTAATTTATATTACAAAATATAATGTATATTTATTAAATTTAATTAATACATAATTTTTATTTTTATTTATTATATTTTAATATTTTTTAATATATATCATTATTTTTTTTTAATTTATATAATATTATAATTTATTAATTTTTATATTTTTATCCATTATCACTTATTTATTTTTTATAATTTAATATCCAATTATAATACCATTAATTTATATTAATTATATTTTAATATTCAATTCTAATAATTTATTATTTTTTTTTATTAATCTTCCAATTTCATTATTTTTAATTAATATTTTTTTAATTTTTATTTAAATTTATTTTAATTTTATTATTATTTATTTTAATTATTTTTTATTTTTATATTATTAAATTTTTTTATAATTTTTTTTTTTTTTTATAATTTTTTTTTTATATATATTTTATTTTAACAACATATTTTATTTTTAATTAATTAATTATTATTAATATTTTTTTTTTTTTATATTATAAATAATTATTTTATTATTTTTTATATTAATTTTTTATCTTTCATACTTTAAATTTATTTCAATTAATTTTTTATTATATTAAATTTTTTTTTTTTTATATTTTATTATATTTAAAAATTTTTTTTTTAATTTTTATTTTAATTTCAAATTTCATTTTTTAAAAAATATTTTTTTTATACAATAATAATCATATTATTAATTTTTTAGAATTTTCAAATTTTTTTTTCAAAATATTTGATTTTTTTTTTTAATCATATTTTATTATAATTAACAAATTATAAATCCCAATTATTTTTTATTTATAATAATTTTTTTCTAATTCATTTATTTTTTATTTAAACAACAATTTTTTAATTATTTTTATAAATTTATTTAATTATTAAGATTCCAATTTTATTATTAATTATATTTAATAATATTTCACTTAAATTAATTTAATTTATTATATATTAATTATATTTTTTTATAAATTTTTACATATTTTCATGTAATTTAATATATATTCTTTTTTTAAAATTTTTATACTTTTTGTTTAATATAATTCAATTCTATTTTTATTTTTTTATTTTCATATTTTTATTTTAAATATTTCATATTATATCATTCATAATTTATTATTAAAATTATATTAAAATTTAATTTTTTTTTTTCCAATTATATTACATCTTTTTTTAATTTTTTTTTTTACTATTCATATCATTTATCAATTTTTTTACATTAAATTTATTTCTTTTTTTTTAATCTCTTATTCATTATATATATTTTTTATTATTTTATTATTAATTATATTTTTTATTTAATTCATATATATTTTTATTTTATATACATTTTTATATTCTTTACTTCATATTTTCCATTTATCATTTAATTTTTTTAATATTATTATTTATTTTTGATTATTTAATTATTAAAATACATTTTTTTTATATATTCGTTATTTTGCTTTTTTTTTTTTTTTTCTTTTAATTTATTTTATTTTAATATAATATATTACTTTTTATTATTTATAATTTATAATTTTTTATTTAATTTATATTATATTATTAAACAATATTATTTTTTTTTAATTATTTTATTTTTTTTATTATATAGAGATTTGTTTTATTTTTCAATTTATATATTTTAATTCTTTAATATTTTTATTTCATAATTTAATATTATTAATTATATTTTATTAAGATAATACATTTTTTATTTACTTTTTTTTTTTTTTATTTTATATATTTAATTTTTTTTGTTATAATTTTTTATTTAAAATAATGATCATAAAATTAATGTGTTTAATTTTTTAAATATTTATTTTATTTATTTAAATTTTTTATTTCTTTAATATTTATAATTTTTTATTATATTATTTATATTATTTTATTATTTAATTTAATCATACTATTTTTATCATAATATTATTCATGATTTTACACATATATTATTAATATACATGACATTTTAAAAATTTTTAAATTTTATTTATTTTTTTTTTTTTATAAGTTTTTTTTTTTTTTTTTTATTTTTTTTTTATTTTAATTTTATTTAAATATAATGTAATTTTATTGTATTTTAATTTAATATTTTCATTAATTTAATTTTTTTAATTTTTTTCTTTTTTATATTTTTTTTGATATTATTTTTATTTATTAAATATTTTCCATTACAAAATTTTTTATAATTTTTTTTCATTTTTAATTATTAATATAATAATTAACAATTTTTTTTTTTTTCATTTTTTAATTTTAAATTAATTTATTTTCATTTTTTTTTATTTTTTATTTTTTTTTTTTTTAATAATATTTTTTATATTATTTAATTTATTTTATAACTTTATGAATTTTATGATTCCATTTCTTATTAAAATTTTTATTATTTTAATTTTTTTTTTATTTTTCCTTTTTTCAATTTATATATTTATTTTTTTGATAAATTATATATTTTTTTTTTTTAATTTTATTTTTTTAATATTAATTTTTTAACAAATATATTAATATTTTTTTTTATTTATTTTAATTTTTAAATAATTTTAATTTTTAATTTTAATTTTTTTTTTTTTTTTTTATTTTTCCATTTTTCGATTTTTTATGTTATTATTAATATAACATTTTACCATTTTTATATTATTTATATGTATTATTTTTTAATTTTTTTCTAATTTAAATATATTATTAAATTTATTTTCAATTTAATATATTATAATTTTAACATATTAAAAATAATCTTTAAAGTATTATATATTTATTTAATATCTTTTTTATTCATATTAAAGAACATTATTAATTTTTTTTTATTTTATAATAATATTTATTTTTTAAATAATATTAATTTTTATTATTTTTATTTTTTTTCAATTTTATATTTTAATATTTTATCTACATTAAATTTCATTTTTTATATTTTTTTATTTATTTTTTTTTTTTGTTTATTAATAATATCAATTTTAATATAATTATTTTAATTTATTTTATTTAATTAATTTTAATTGCATTTATAATTTAATAATAATTTCATCATAATTTTTTTTTTTTTTTATTATTTATTTTATATTTTTACATTAAAAATTTTTTTAATAATTATTACATATATTATAATTTTATATTTAATTTTTAAAATATTTAAATTATAAATTAAAATATTTATTTTATTAATTTTTTTTTTCATTTTACATAAATTTCTTTTTTTTTTATAATTTTTTTTATTTTAAATTTTTTTTATTATTTTTTTTATACATTTCATAATTTTTACTTTTTTTTATAATATTACTATTTTATATATTATATTATAAATTTAAATTTAATATTAATTTCATATTTATTTTTAAATTTTTTTTTTATTCATTTTTAATATTTTTTTCAATAATTAATTTACAAATTTTTATTATATAATATTTTAATTATTCCAACTTTTTTTTATTATTATATTTATAATTATTAATATATATTTATATTACAATACAATAAAATTTTTAAATTTATTATATTAATTTTTTAAATTTTTTAATCTAAAAATTTTTTTTTTCTTAATATTTTTTTTATATTATATGTAATATTTTATAATTAATTAATATTTTTTTTATTTTTTATAAAAATATTTTTTTATCTTTTTTTATTTTTTTTTAAATATTTTTAATCAATACATAATATTTCATATTTATATTCATATATATTTTTTTTTTTCATCATAATTACTTCATAAATTTCATTATATCAAATAAATTTTAATTTCAATTATTTAAAAAATTATTTTTTAAGATTTTTTATTAATAATTTTTATAATTTTTTATATAAATTAATTTTCCACAATTTATTTTTTAAAATATATACATTACAATTTAATTCTTTTTTCAAATTTCAATTTTAATTGTTTTTTAATTCTTATATTATATACAAATTATACATTATTTAATATTATATAATATATAATTTTTTTAATATAATTTTATATTATAATTTTCATATATAATACACACTCATTTGAGTGTGTTCATACACACTCAATAGAGTGTGTCAAGTGCAGCTGCACTATCAAGGGTGCCTGCACTTTGGCCTTGGTTTGTGCAAAGTAAGAAGGTACTGCTGATCTTTTATAGCTTCATTTAGGTTAGTCATTGTAGAGATTAGGAGCTAGGATTTAGATATGTTTTAGAATTCATATATCTTAGTTTAAATCAGCACTTATTTTCATTTGCAGTTTAATTTTCTAGCTTATTTTGCTCTTTAAAGTCACTAAAAACTCAAAATACCAAAAACAGTAGTTAATAGTTTTTAGCTTTAAAGTTTGATTTCTAGCTGATAGTGGTTGTTTTTATCATTTAAATTAGTATTTTATAAGTTGTTTAATAAGTCTGCATAAGCTTAAAGTCTGAAATTGCTTTTTGAGCATTTGAGCTTAATCTGAATTTGTTAAAGTTAAGCTTACTTCTGACTTTGATACTTTGTCACTCAATTTCAGATAAGCTCTAGTTTAAATTAGTCAAGTAGCTTTTCATTTATATTTCCAGCACATTATAAGCTTTCTAGAACACTTTCTTTTTTTCATTTAAGCTTAAATAGAGCTTTTAACAAGCTGATAAGTAAAAACCAAGGGAAATGGCTTATTATTGAGCTTATTATTGGTTTTCAGTTCATTAAGCTTTCATTAAAGTTACTCACACTAACTTGTTCTCCAACTTTGCTTTTATAAGTTTTTTATGAAAAACTGTTTTTAAACTTAATCCTAATTTTTGGGCTTAAATGGACTTGGCTTATAGTCGGGTTGGGCTTTCAGGGTAGATTTTTTTACTTTGAAGTTTCTTTGTTAACCCTCCGCTAGTTAGTTTATTTTGTCAGTTAGTCCTTTAGCTTTTCATTGTTAGTCCTTTGTTAGTTTATTTTATTTTATTAATTAGTTAAATAATAAAATAGGTTTAGTTTTTAATTAGTTTAATTAAAGTTTATTAAAAAGTTAAAAATTAGGGCTTTTAATTTTAGTAAATTTCTGCATATTTTATCTTCTTAGTATAACTTTTATAAAATTTTTAGGATTAAATTTTTAATATTTTTATTATTTTAATTAGTTTAAATCTAAAAAAAATTCATATCTTTAAATCTAAAAAGCCAAAAATAGTAATTCTTTTTTTCTAAAATTTTCTTTTTACTTAGGAAAAATATAATTTCAATTACTTTCTATTTTTTATATTTTTTAGGATTTAATTAGACTTAATTAGTTTTTAATTCATAAAAAAATTCAAATATAATCAATTTTTTTTCTTTTTCTTTTTCCAAAATTTTTCTTTTGTCTTATCTTAGGTTTAGAAAATTAGTTTACATTTTTAGGACTTAAATTTAGTTCATTTGCTTAATTATCGCGTTTTATTTGTTTTCCGTATTTGTTTAATTGTTTAAATTGCCTTTAATTTTCAATTTTAATTGTTGCTTT
Organism: Tanacetum coccineum; assembly: GCA_026074375.1. NCBI lineage: Eukaryota > Viridiplantae > Streptophyta > Magnoliopsida > Asterales > Asteraceae > Tanacetum > Tanacetum coccineum. The sequence continues at coordinate 61,259 of BQNB010002201.1, forward strand.
TTATTTAGTAGTCATAGATATCAAAATCATCTATTTTCTTATTCAAATCATAATCCAAGCTTAAACGAGGTTTCAATTTCACTAGTCGTTGGGGAAACGACCCGGGTGATCATATTTATCCGGTTAAATATACGTATTATATATTATATTATATATATTTTTGAGAGTGAATTTTCCTTAGGGAATTTTCTTAATTGCTCTTTTGAATATTATATTTTATATTGTATTTTATTGTGTATCTAAACTGCAATCAGAGGGATTCGAGAAAGAAGTTGCAAGAGTGTGCTAGACTCAAAAATAACACAATAGTATTTTAAAAGAATAGATCACATATCACTTTACTATTATTTCATAGATAGAATATGAGCATGATGATCAACTAAGAATAGAAAGGATAAAAGATTGTGTACCTTTTAGCATTGTGCTCATATATTATTTTTATTAATTTTTTTATTTAATTTTTTTTAAATTGTTATTGAATTATTTTAAGAAAAAAATTTAATAACAAAAATAGTTTATATGAGTTGGTCATATTAACTCAAAGAAAGATGTCCAAAGAATGTTTTAGAAGTACAAGCCCAAACCATTTTATTGTAAATCGGCCCATTTAAAGTTTTAAGTCCAGAGAGATTTTTAGCCAGATCCGCGGTTCTATTGTCTGAGCCTAGCCGGTTCCATTTTTGGCATGGAACCGGTGAAACCGGCTTGTTGGGCCATGACGAAATTTTGTCCTAGAGCAGCAGTTTCTCCTTTTTCCTTGATCATCCTTCAAAGAGCTTTTAAGAAAACAAATAACATAATAGATCTAAAAAATAATTTTAGTTTTCGAAATTTATTTGATCGTTTTTTGTAAAAGTTTTTAAAATACAGTTTATTTTAAAAAAACTTTAATAACCTGCTCTTGATACCACTTGTGGAAAACTAGAAATGAGGGTTGAATAGTTTTACCAATTTAAATTTTTGATTAAGCTTTTCTGGTTGTTTATTTTAAATCTATTTATGGTTAGAGTGTATAACAATTATGTTACCAAGATAAACAAGAAATAATAAATGATATATGACAAAGATATTTATAGTGGTTCGGCTACAAGGTCTCCTACCTTGCCCTGCTCCACTTCCCGAGTTACCTACTTGAGAGTTCGAATGTACTAGTCACCAAAACTCCTTCAATTGGCGGAGAAGCCGTACAACGTCGCTTAACCTTTTATTCAGTGCTAAGCTAAACACTGAGTTCTATTACGGAAGAACCAAAACCACACAAGCTTACACCATCGGTACAAAGCTAGACACCGTAGACCAACATAAAAGAATCCAAATATGCTTGCCCTCTACTAGGTGTCAAGCATCACATTATTCCCGGATACATTACAATAATATTTTCCAAGGATTCCTAAATAACATTATCTAATCTATTTGATAATAATGGGTGACGGATGATGCTTTGAGATCAGTAGCTAGATCTATGAATGATGAGAGATCCTTGCTCCACGAAAGCCTATGAGCATAATCTTCAAATGCAAAAGTCGGCAAAACTTCTTTTATTAAGAGATCTACCAAAACACTAAAAGGATAAAGAACATGATTAAAGATCAGATATTAACTGAATATGAGAGAAAGAAACTACATGAATGGATGTTTAAACAATTGAAATGAGTTGGTATTTATAGACTTGAGATTTACTGTACCCCGGTTTTGCCGGTATCGTTGTAGAACAAAACCGGCCAGTATTCATCAACAGAACCGGCGTACAGTAACCAAATCCGAATTTTGATTTGCAAAATCTTGAGAGATCATGTGTAATCTTGTAATATTATGTTCAGATTTGGTAGAAAAAATATGTTAATTATGATGTAAATATGTTTGAAGGTTTTTATATATTTTTATATAAAGTGTACATTTTTATTCTAAAAATGTATTTATGTGATTTGAGTGTAAATGATATAATATGAAAGATGGTTTGATAAATAGACGAGTTAGAAAAACTATTGGTTTAAAACTAATGAATTTTATTTTCTACTTTCAACAAGTTTATGTTTTGTTATTAACAAAACAAAGATAGATCGTAAAATATAAATAAACGTTTTTACGGTTTATTTGTATTAACATAAATTGATTGGGGGGTTTTGTTCGGAATTATATGAGGATCACTGTGGTGTTTTTGCTTTATCGTAAGTCGATGTTGTTTGGCCAAAAAAGGCAAAAATGTGACCGGATTTTATAAATTCCAGTGAACGACTGTGGCAGCTGATAAGTGGCCAGAATTGTGCCCGAAAAAGGGCTATTTAGTGTTTTGGCTCTAATACCATATAAAACCTCAAAGGGTATGTATTATTGTGATTGTAATTTTGATTTGTACATTAGATTGTATATGTATATATACTAATGTCATGGCTTGGAGACTAAGCAACTAACACATAACCTAATGGGTACGACCTATCTATACAATTGGACCAGCCCATCTAATCTAGTTTGGTCTAACAAACGTTTACCCGCGAGATCCATCTTCACTTGGGAGGATCTCACTACCCGTTTCCTTGTTCAGTTTTTCCCACTAGGATGAACTACCAAACTTAGAAATTACATCTTGATGTTCCAACCACATCATGGTGAATCTCTTTTTAAAGCATGGACTCGTTTCAAGGACTTACTCCAAAAAGTCCCTCATCATGGCAGCGATCTTTAGCTTCAAATCCAAAATTTCTATGATCATGTCTCCTTTCCTCTTAAATGCGAAATTGACCACACCGCCGGTGGCAAGCTTCGTGACAAGAAAGCCGAAGAATCATGGGGAATTATAGAGAATCACGCTCTCTATGACCACAAAAGTTGGAGTGGCCCATAAGACTTCGCAAAACAGGTCAAGGCACTCACCTTGCATCAAGATGTACCAAAACCATCCGACCGACGAATTCTTGAGCTTAAAGACCAAATTAGTTACCTACTAAAAGGATAAAAAACAACACCTAAAACAAGCTCAACACAACCTTCTCAAGCATGCGCTAACATGTGTTCTTCTATCCAACGCACGCAAAACTTCACTGAACCACCAAAGCAAAATTCATTTACTTTTCAAAAACGTCACTCGGAACTTCAACAATGAACGCTTGAGCCCAGTTTCAAAGCATGAGTGCAAAATTATATGGAGGCACACACTGAAAGGATGGAAAGGTTCGAGGAAGCTATTTATAAGCAAAGAGAGGAGATTAACGAAAAAATAATAGAGATATTTAGTCTTTTAAAAGAATTTACAAAAGGGAAGTCTCCGGAGAAAGTTTTAGTTAGGGAAGAAGTTAACAAACCCGTCACTAAATACATCAACGTTGTCTCTCTTGTTAGAATAGAAAATGATAAAGATCAAGGAGGTAATGAAGTGGTCGATAAGAGCATTGTGGAGCCTATTAAACCAATAGAAAATGAAGAGGTGACAGATGACGTAATGGATAATGAGTCGGATACAAGTATGAGTAAGGACTCAACTAGGTGGGGGAAATACATGGAAAAACTAATGGAGATGCCTAGGTCACAACTAATAGGATATTACCTAAAGCATGATGTTAATGAAAAACAATTGAGGATCTTGTAGATAACCATAAGTACAACGATTCTTTATTAGCAACACGCTTGGGTAAAATGAGTAATAAGACCTATAATTCGCTACCCACGGGACCCATGTACAACGTGATTCTTAAAAATAAATTAGTTAGGAAGGAGGAAAGAGGGGCGATTTTGTGATACCATGTAGCATAGGAAGGTTAAAATTCATGAACGCCTTAGCCGATCAAGGATCCAATGTGAATATCATGCCCCTATACATCTATGATAAGTTAACTACCGAAAAGCCCATAGGGACTAACATTAGACTTTCTTTAGCTAACCACTTTTATGTTTATCCCCTAGGAATAAAGGAAGACGTGTTAATAGATGTTGCAGGTTTTGTGTACCCCATGGACTTCGTTATCTTAGACATAAAGGAAAATGAGCACATGCCTCTCATCTTAGGAACACCATTTCTAACCATGAAAAGGGCTGAAATTGAGTTTGATAAAGGAACAATGACCCTCAAGTCCGGCAAGTGTAAAATCAAGTTTATCAGGACCTTAGAATTCACTAGTAAGATTGAGGAAAAAATATAAAGCAACCTAGATCACATGGTCCTTACTAATTACGTAAATAGAAGAATTTTGGAATGGGAAGAAAGAATCAAAAATTGCCAAGAAAACAAAATAGGATTCAATAAGTGGAGCAGTAAGGTGTTTGATGATAAAAACCTCATAGGACACAACTTCTTTGTTTATGAATTAGAGAAAGAGGATAGTAGTATGAATGATGTGGGAGTCACGTAAGAAGAGTGACTCCGAGTCTAGCTCGAAGACTCGTTAATAAAGAAAAGCGCTTATTGGGAGGCAACCCAATCTTTTATTTTATGGATTTTAGGAGTGTCGTGTGTTTTTAATTTTCATTATTTGTCTTATATGTTTGAATTATATGTGATCATGCTTTGTTTTGTTTTTAATCTTGCCTTAATTGCAATCAAAGGTATTTTACATAAAATAAGTGTAGGGGAAAATATCTGATTTTTAAGAACCCTTTTAAACATGTAAAATAGATAGTTTAAGTAAAAAAATCACACTTTTATGTTTTATTTGTTTGTTTTGAGTCATATGTTTGTACTAACTGTTTTTGTGGCTTATACAGTAAAATTTCTCCAGGAAATCATTAATATGATATGTTTGCAGAAATGTTTTTATAAAACGAAGAAATAAAATTTCACAGTGTGTGGAGACGCCGTCAGGATTAAATCTTGATGGCATCACCACTGTAGCAAAAGAAATTTAAGTTTTTTTTAATTTTTGAAAAGTTATTTTGTTTAATTTCCATAATTTTTAATTTTCAATTTTTTTGCAAAAAGCTACGATTACACTAGTACTATCATTATATCTTTATTGCTTTCTTAGGATTTTAATTTATGATTAACGAGGTTGTATACTATTTCTCGCCAATTGTACTCTTAGTATAGTTGTCTTTGTCTTTGATTCACATGTTATATTAGATGAGGAGAGCCCGAAAGTTTATTGGATTTTCACTTGGACGATTCTTGGATGACGATTTAGCATGTTTATCTTGTTTCTTCTCCGATATTGAACAAACCATGGGAGTATTAGTTTCTCTCGCTTTTTATTTATCTTCCCATTATTCATTTTTCGGGTACTCATGGAACATCGGGGACAATGTTCAAAATAAGTGTAGTGGGGGTAATAAAAGCCTTAGAAACTATTCTTTCATTTACATTTGCTTTGTTCTTAAAAAGATGTGTAATATACCGAAATATAGTTTAGCACGGTAATTTTGGCTCAAATAAAAAAAAGTTATGGCATATATTGGTGAAACTGTAGTATTAGAAGCGTCTCATGGATATGAGTTATATGACTAGAACAAAAACCCTACCACTCAAAAATTCCACCTTAAAAATTTGAGGTTCACCCCTAGATCTTTAGGAATAAAAGCATTCATTTTTAATGCTTATGAGAGTGTACCAGTAGTATAATAGATTCTAGAACTTCCCAAGACTGCTATTGAGATCGCATTCGTGTGATTAGGATTTGCTAAGTGATAAGAGGCATTAGGATAACCCTTGTTTTTAGCTTGTATTTGTTATAGTTATGATGATCTCCTCGATCATATAACTATCCCCACACCCTTGCTATGCACTCATTTTTAGTGCAAGATACCCCAACTACACACCTCAGAGCCTATCCTTTTCATTTTCTTATATTAAGTATTTTGAAACGACCGAAAGGGAATTTCTTTTGATTAAGAAATTCCTGAATAGACTATTCCGGATTATTTAGTAGTTGAAATTTGTTTATACCCCACTAAAAATGTTACACCCAAATCACTTTAGCCTTCCTTGTATGTACTCATTTTTAATACATTATTGTTATCACATTTGTTTAACCCTGGTTAATTGTTTACTTGATTACATGGTTGCTAAGTCGAGTCTATTGTTAGTGTATACAGTTTTAAGACGATTGGGATTCATGATAGTTTTTGGTATATGAAGAAATGGGAAAGAAAGCCAAATTATTACCCTATACGTCCTTAATATACCCCATGTTTGTTGATCCTTCACAATTCGGGTCATTAGTTAGTTTATTTTATTGAGTATTAAAAAAACTCAAGTGTAGGGGTGCAACTATAAGCTCCGAGTCATGTATAATGTTATTTATTTTCAGCAAAAGATGGCAGGGCAAAGTGTATATAAAAAATAAATAAATAAAATCAAAAATCAAAAAATTAAAAAAAATAGAAAAAAAATGAAAAAAGAATAAATATATGTTAGAATATATGGGCTGCCATCTTGCTATTGTTTATGTCAATGAAAGAGTCAAGAAAAGAAAAAGAAAGAGTTTGATGTAGAGTTGTGTATATTTGCCCTAGTTTCGTCGAGTCTTGACTTAGCAACGCCTTTTACATGTATTCTTGTCTTTAGTTAGCTTGCCACCAGTCAAATTCCCCCATATCCCCAACCGTATTTATTTTACCCTATACCTAACGTTACAACCTTTTAAAAGACCTCTTTGATAGTAATTCCTAGGTGCTTATGCCAAAGCAGTGGAGGTTTTGATCCTTTATCAAGCTTATGATAATTTATATACTATGACAGGTTGTGAGTGTTTATTTTTCCCGTTTCCTATATTGTTATAATTCATTATTACACCGAGAGAAAGAGAGAATCCAAACACTTATGTGAGGCGCTAGTATATAATTTTCGTGCATTTAATTACAAGGTCTATTCGGTTGTGCCATAAACTATCTTTATCGAGTAGGTTAAATGCCCCCAACTTTGCTATTTACTAGGTAGAAAAGCCCATTTGCTTGAGGACAAGCAAATCCCACGTGTAGGGGTATTTGATGAGGTGTCATTTTATACACTTTTTTGGGGTCATTTAACCTCAAAAATCATGCAAATATCCTCAAATATTGTACTTAATTGTTTTTTTTTATTTTAGCATTTAGAGGAAAAGCACGTGACTTGGGCTCGATTTAGGAAGAAACAAGACGAAGACACATGACTTGGTTTTATAGTACGTGGAGACGACGCCCGAATCAACTACGACGCCGTCAGAAGTAACAAGCGATGACGTCACCACGACTTGTGACGTTGTCACAGTAACATATTCAAAAGAAGCCTTTAGAATATTCGGTGGGTTGACGGCATCAGAATTTGCTGCGACGCCGTCAGACCCTATTTTCTATATATACAAACCCTATTTTTTATATTTTAAGAGGAAAATGTAGAGTATCGTGAGATATCTTTGTAGCAGCCATTGTGGTTGAAATTTAGGGTTTTTAAACCCTGTTGTACTCACTCATACTCCATGTTTAATTGAAGTGAAGTTCTTTTACCCTTTTAATCATTTAATATGTCTATGTGTTGTCTGATTAATTGTTCTTCACTTTCAATTAACATGCTTGGCTAAATTTAATTGTGTTTGCTTATGATTGCATAAAACCTAGTTGTTAGATCTTTTATTATTGCTTCTTGTTAATGGTGTGCGCGTTAGGCTTTAGAAAACTAGCTATTTGATTACATAGCATAGACGTCAAGGGAAACGCGGCTAGGTTAGAGGATACCTGTGATTAGATCTTCATATCTAGATCACCTTTGGGTGTATTCCGTTAAGCATTTGAATTAATACTTACACATTACATTAACGATGGTGACGGGCAATAAAATCTGAGAAAACAACTAGGGAGTAGTGCATGATTAGGTAAACACCTTTGTTTAACCATATGAGTTTTTCCCATGAATTTATTTTTTTGCATAATTAGAAGTAGTTTAATTTAGTAGATTAATCAACCCCCTCTTAAAACCCGAGATTTACTTGCTTTCTAAAAAAATATAAAAACACAAAAATAATCTTCCTTCAACCCTTAGACTCTAGTGAACATACAATTCGAGCCTACCCAAACTATTCCCCTAGAGAACGATAATACCCCCCCCGAGTCTTGCCTATACTACACTACAACGGTTAGGTACACTGCCTAGGAGGGTTGTAAAAGTTCTGCGTTGCAACCCACCGCATCAATTATTAAGGAGAGTTATTTTGGATATCATACTTTTCTTAGATACCATTACTCATCTCTTCTATTTATGTAAAAAGAAATAAATTGATGATATAAAAAACATTTTAATATTTTACCTATTTTTTATAATTTAAATATCTCATATACCGTTAAACGTTAAACAAAACAAATTATACCGTGATGATCAGCATTTAATTATCTTTCTATAGACGGACACTTTGATATACTTTTGACAAACTTTTTTTCATTTTTTCACCTTAATGGTGTTTCTGCGATACCTGAAGAGGTTGTGGTTCAGCAACCTGAGCTTAGAAAAAGCAAAAGGAATAGAACCTAAAAGTCATTTGGACCTGAATTTCAATTAGTATTTAATTAAAGGAACAAACGATGAGGTCTCTGACCAACACTCCTATTGCATTAATGTTAAGGATGGTTCCAAAACATTTGATGAAGCAATGAAGTCAAGATGTTTCTTTCTGTAAAGAATCAATTAATGATCAGATGATTCTATCATGGGAAACAACACTTGGGTGTTGGCTGATCTACCTCCAGGTTGCAAACCTTTAGATTGCAAATGGATCTTCAAAAGAAAGATGAAGTTAGATGGAACCATTGAAAAGTTCAAGGCTAGACTGATCTTCAAGGCTTTAGACAAAAGTCAGGGATATACTACTTTGATACTTATGCTTTAGTGACACGTATCAGCACCATAAGACTGCTTATTTCTTCGGCATTATTTCACAATTTGATTATTCATCAGATGGATGTGAAGACAACTTTCTTGAATGGTGAATTATATGATGATGTTTACATGAACCAACCTCAGGGCTTCATCATGCTTGGCAATGAAAACAAGGTGTGCAAACTTGTGAAGTCCTTATATGGACTGAAACAAGCACCTGAAGTTGTTTTGTTAAGTGGTTATCTTCTTAACCAAGCTTACAAATGTGTGTATAGCAAATTTGAGGAATTTGGTAAAGGAGTCATCATTTGTCTATATGTTGATGACATGCTAATGATTTTTGGCACTGACCAAGTTCAGGTCGACCTGACAAAGGAATTCTTGTCATCAAGGTTCTCCATGAAAGATATGGGAGATGTTGATGTTATCCTTGGCATTAGGATCAAACATGAAAGTAAAGGAATATCAATTTCTTAATCTAATTATATTGAGAAGGTAATGAATAAATTTAATTACTTTGATTATACTCTAGTGAGTACTCCTATGAATACAAGTGAGAAGCTGAGACCAAATTATGGTCAGGCTGTATCTCAGCTTTGAGTATTTTAGGGTGATTGGTTATCTGATGTATGCCATGATTTGTACAAGGACTGATATTGCTTTTGTAGTGGGTAAACTAAGTAGGTACACTAGTAATCCTAGTACTCAACACTGGAAATCAATTCAGTGGGTACTAAAGTATTTAAAGAAAACTATGGATTATAGTTTATCATATGCTGGATATTCTTCAGTTTTAGAAGGATACATTAATGCAAGCTGGATTGGCAACACTAAAGACAATTCGTCAATAAGTGGATATGTATTCTTTCTTGGGGGAGGTGCTATTTCATGGGCTTTCAAAAAGCAAATTGGGTCACAAGTTCAACAATGGAATATAAATTTGTAGCTTTCGTAGCTGTTGGTAAGGAAGTTCAATGGTTGAAAAACATGATCTTAAAGATTCCATTGTGGTCTAAACCTATGGTGCATATTTCTATCCGTTGTGATAGTACAATTACATTGGCAAAGGCTTATAGCCATATGTACAATGGGAAGTCTATACACTTAGGTGTCTGGCATAGCATGATTCGTGATCTTATTACGAATTGGGAGATTTATAGAGTTTGTAAGGTCTCAACAAAATCTAGCTGATCACTTGACGAAGGGTTTGGCTAGGGACCTGGTTATAAAGTCAGCTAAAAGGATAGGTTTAAAGTCTAACTTAATCACTGAGCATTAAGATACCAACACTACTACAAAAAATGCCATAGAAACTGGTCAAAATAGCCCATAAAGAGTGGTTTTGGAACCACTCTCTGAGGGGGGGGGTATCTCCATAATCGAAACATATGAAAATTGGTTATGAAACCCGTCTCTATTAGAAGAATCGACACTGATTCTATCCTTAAAGAATGGTCTCCTTAACAATTGGTCTCCATACTGGTTGTCCCGAAACATATCTTTATAACAACATCCAATCAGTCTTTATATAGATTAAAAAAATATGTTTTTATCTCAAAACCTGTCCTTTTTTAAATTATTTAAAAAAAATTGGAATTCTTTAATAAATTCCAAAATTTACAAATTTAACCCACCAAAATAAAGAAATATAAATATAGCAAATATATATAAACTGAGTCAGATGGACCAAAAATGTCAAAATCAACAAATTAAAGTAAATAAAGACAACTTTCAGTTCAGCTTAACATAAAGCAAATACAAAATTCAAATCAAATTAAATCACTAGAATTCAACAAATAACTATAAAAAACACTAGAATTCAACATAATTATCTAGGTCTAATCTCGCCACAACGTAAACCATGCGCCAGTAATCGTGTTCAACTCTTTTTTCTCCAACGGACGCTCATTACTTCAAGGTACCTACAAGTAATTTAATAAAATGAAAACATTAGTAATGTATATGCAATTTTATCGTTGTTGACATTGGGTTAGCACTATTTGCTATTCTAAAGCTTGCAGAACAACTGGAATAATATTTGTGTTCTGATGTAGGGGCTAAGTATATTAAGTAATCTGGCATTCTTGAATGTTAACATTTCAAAAACCTGGCTTGCAACTATTTAGAGCTGCCTGCCATAATAATGCTTTCTCAAACAGAAGGAGGTACTGCTGTGTGCCTATATTTTAGCTTGAGTATATTAAGAAAAACGAGTTGGAAAGAGACCTGTGCGTTGCTGCGGGGGCTTAGCTACTGTGTTCAACCTATAATTGAATTTTCAAAGTAAAAGAACATTCGAAAACAGAAAAAACAACTTACATTTTTGTCAATAAAAATATAGTACTCGCTTGTTCTTCCAAATGATACCCGTTTCCTTAACACTTTGATCTCAAGAGGTTTATCCACGTCTTTGGCTTTTATGTTAGCTACCACCTTCGTTGTCATTGACTACAAAACGGATCCCAGGTTCTGATTATTAGTCTTATGGCCTAGTCAGATATAGTCTTCGTCTAAGATTTAACATTACAGCAGAACGCTCAGGTTAGTCTTATAGTCTTCATCCAAGATTTAGAACCAAAACTCCTACAACAATAAGTCATCGCTGTTAGTTTTAATATTTTCCAGGCTAGGAGCAGTCACAATGATATTTGAATACCAGTAAAATGACTTTACTATTTCTAATGTCAATGCTGATAAATTGCTAAAACCTCATACTTATTGACCGCACACAACTTACTTGAGCGTCACAATTTAACAGAGTACGCGCAAGTGAGGACGACGTGTTGTTTTTTGAGTATCTGATAAAGCGACATCTGGCTTTCGCGAATGTTGTTGGACATCCGTGGCAACACCCTCTTGTCCAGCATTCACATGTCTTGAGTGCGTAATCATAGAATGGTTGTCATCAACACCAGTGTCAGCATAATAACTGTAGTTATTCGATGGGTGGTCAACAAAAGTGCCTAGTACGAAACAGTAAGCAAAAACTTTAAATATGGTGGAAAAATAAGATGTTAGATGCAATGGTGATGGGGTTACATTCATTAGCAACATGACATTGTTTTTTCGTTAGTTGCAACAATATACAAATCCAAAGGTTAATGATACCAGAAAGACATATGCGTTGTGTGTGGCAATCGTATGTCTCAAGTGTTTGGCAAATGGCGAAACTTGTTGGACAGCTGCAACAATATCCTTTTGTTCAACATTACTATGTCTAGAATGCGTAATCGCAGAACGCTTGGCATTCACACCTGTGTCAGCACAATAACCACAGTTAGCAGTGGTTAAAATATGCGAGCGCACAAAATTAATATATATATCCAAATATGTAAAAAATGGAACACCAGAATAAAGTTTACAGAATCTATCAAATTCTTACGAACATTAGAAGCGCGCGGAGCTTCTGTCACATATTCTTCCATAGCTTGTAGAAATGAAGATGGAGGCTTCAATATTAACGGAAAAAGAAGTCAAGATAGAAAGTAGCCATGTTAAAAGACAATTACCAAGAAGCTGAAAATATTAACACAAACTTACCTGCTCAATCTTAATGAACCTGTCCCCATGTCCAATGTCGACATTTCTACATATTTCATAAAACTCAGACAATCTCTCGGCCTGAAATGAATTTTTAAATTAGCATAGCTTATCGACCATTTGGTATGAACATCAAAAAATGTATTACTTCCCAGAATATTACATGTTGCCCAACTCCCAGATACAATTGTATGATAAACACAAATAATTCCATTACGTGAACCTACAATATTAAAGTAATGATAGTAAGGAACCTGGAATGTTGTACGTCATTCTATCTCCTTGAGCGACGCAGTGGCAATTGGCCTTCTGAATGTAATGTATAGAAGTCTTTATAGTTGGGAATATACCCGTGTCTGATGAGGACTTTTAGTGAAGGATGTAACGTGTGTGCGTGGATGAAGGCATGGCTAAAAATGGCAGAACACAACGATTTACAAACTCATCCTCCTGAAATTAAGCAATGCATTGTTATTATTTGTCCCGCCTAACCGCAACATGGGTATGCACAAAAATGATCAGCTACAATCTGCCTCCTGAAAGAAAAAGTTGAAATACGATAAAATAAACTCAACAACTCAGCAACTCAACATCTCAGAAATGTTGCAGCAGACTGGTTAAACTAAACCTGGTTCGTACTTTGTGCTAAGTTCATGAGCTGTTTTTGAACCCGGGAATTGTAACACAAATAAAATTTTTACTAATTTTATTTACCATAGGAATTAACTTGACTAACCAAGTTATGTGTGAAATAAAAGTTACCTATTTTAGAAAGTTCTTTAAGGAACTTGTCGACACCAGCTGATATCTTCTTCAAAGTTCTATCTTTACGTTCCTTCACCACTTCTTATTATAGTTCGTCGATTGTTAGTTAACACTGTAACATAACTGTAGCTGGTTTCTTACCATCTTCTTTCTTCCCAGTTGCACCTTGATCACATCCAAAAAGAGACTTCATTATATTCGCATTCAACCTACGACAATATTCTAATTGATGTTTAACATCCCACAATTACACAATTTAATATGGTTCCAAAATATTTAATGAAGCAATGAAGTCAAGATATTTCTTTCTGTAAAGAAGCAATTAATGATGAGATGATTCTATCATGGGAAACAACACTTGGGTGTTGGCTGATCTACCTCCAGGTTTCAAACCTTTAGATTGCAAATGGATTTTCAAAAGAAAGATGAAGTTAGATGGAACCATTGAAAAGTTCAAGGCTAGACTGATCTTCAAGGCTTTAGATAAAAGTCAGGGATAGACTACTTTGATACTTATGCTTTAGTGACACGTATCAGCACCATAAGACTGCTTATTTCTTCGACATAATTCCTTTTTGATTTTCAACAGATGGATGTGAAGATAACTTTCTTGAATGGTGAATTAGATCAGGAGGTTTACATAAACCAACCTTATGGCTTCATCATGCCAGTAATGAAAACAAGGTGTGCAAACTTGTGAAGTCCTTATATGAACTGAAACAAGCACTTAACAATGGCATTAAAAATTTAATGAAGTGGTTTTGTCTAGTGGTTATCTTCTAAACCAAGCTGAAAATTGTGTGCATAGCAAATTTGGATTGATTTGGTAAAGGATAAGTCATCATTTTTGTCTATATGTTGATGACATGGCTAATATTTTTTGGCATGACCAAGTTTCACGTCGACCTGACAAAGGAATTCTTGTCATCAAGGTTCTCCATGAAGGATATGGGAGATGCTGATGTTATCCTTGGCATTAGGATCAAACATGAAAGTAAAGGAATATAAATTTCTTAATCTCATTATATTGAGAAGGTACTGAAGAAATTTAATTACTTTGATTATACTCTAGTGAGTACTCCTATGAATACAAGTGAGAAGCTGAGACCTAATAATGGTCAGGTTGTATCTCAGCTTTGAGTATTTTAGGGTGATTGGTTGTCTAATGTATGTCATGATTTGTACAATGCCTGATATTGCTTTTGTAGTGGGTAAACTAAGTAGGTACGCTAGTAATCCTAGTACTCAACACTGGAAATCAATTCAGTGGGTACTGAAGTATTTAAAGAAAACTCTGGATTATAGTTTATCATATGTTGGATATCCTTCAGTTTTAGAAGGATGCATTAATGCAAGATGGATCAGCAACACTGAAGACAATTCTTCAACAAGTGGATGTGTATTCTTTCTTGGGGGAGGTGCTATTTCATGGGCTTTCAAAAAGCAAATTGGGTCACAAGTTCAACAATGGAATATAAATTTGTAGCTTTCTTAGCTGTTGGTAAGGAAGTTCAATGGTTGAAAAACTTGATCTTAAAGATTCCACTGTGGTCTAAACCTATAGCGCATATTTCTATCAGTTGTGATAGTGCAATTACATTGGCAAAGGCTTATAGCCATATGTACAATGGGAAGTCTATACACTTAGGTGTCTGGCAAAATCTAGCTGAAGTGGGTTGAAGGGTTCAATTCTTATCTTCAATTGGGAGATTTATAGAGTTTGTAAGGTCTCGACAAAATCTAGCTGATCACTTGACGAAGGGTTTGGCTAGGGACCTGGTTATAAAGTCAGCTAAAAGGATAGGTTTAAAGTCCAACTTAATCACTGAGCATTAAGATACCAAATTTCCTCCTGAGGAAACTTGGGAGCTGAATTCAATGTGGAAAACTTAATGTTCAGTGGACTAAAGCACATGTATTTTGTATTTACATATCATCATAAGGATGTGCTCAGATCTGCTGAAGGATACGCTGAAGGATTTTCTTCTTAATAGTTCAAATTTTAATAAAGTGCTAGAGAAAATGCATGAATAAAAGGGAACTACCTATGTGAATGTGAAGTTTTGCCACTTCGGAGAGCTTTTGGCTTTTGGCTCTTAAAACACTCATGAAATGAATATGGACACATGGTTTGTATACTATCAGGAGCGTTTAAGTGTTTTAAAACTTGTGTGTATTTTATCTTCAGGTATTCAAGTGGGTTGAAGGGTTCAATTCTTAGAACACCTCGATTCTCGAATATATGAACATGTAATGTACTAAGGTGAAAATTCAATCTTCAAGATATTTTCATTTATGCATTGGTTTTGTTTTAATGTTGATTTCATACAAAATGAATTTTACTAAATTGGGGAGGATTGTTGGAAATTTAGTGCAATTGAGGGATATGGCCAGACATGGAAATGGGTTTGGAGGTACGAAGTATACACCCATTAAGTCCGTGACCTCCCTGACTTATTTAGTGGTTTGTTGATGTACTCATCAGCGAGTAACTCATCAGCGAGTGGCACTTATTAGTAAATGATCTCATCATCATGTATGCTCTTCAGTGAGCATGTTGATAAGTGTTCGTGCTGATGAATACATGACTGCGCTGTAAGTTGTTTGTAACCGCCTTGACCTGTTAATTGGCGGTTTCAAGATTAACTTAATGACCATGATTAATCGGTCATGTAACCACTATTGCATTCATAGAGGAAGTTATAAGATTAATTGGCCGATTAATGCTCATACACCTCTTGACTAGGAGTTACAACTCTTTTGACTAAGTTTTTCATATCTATAACTAGAGATTAACATTTGCAAGAAAATACACACATAAAAACATTAACACTTAGAGGCGAAAGGGTTCTTGATTTTTGCATAATTCAAAAACATAAACTTAGTTTTATCCTAAGGAGATATTCGTGTAACCCATAAAATATAGTCGAATAGTTTCCTTTGAAAAGTAATTAAAAGACTTCAAGTGATATCCAATAACCATTGATTATCCTCACTCCATTCTAGGAATTACCAACCAACACCTATCACTAATTTAATCAAATGGTTTTTTTCTCAAATGAGTTATCAAATAATGTCGTCGCATAGTTTTTGTCATTAAAAGCAAATATATAGTAAGTGACTGATAGGTGTAAAATACACATATCTGTTTGTACCTAAAAACAACCCAATTAAACCCAAAACAGACCAAAAATAGCAAAAATATGCTTGTATTTATGTTTTTTGTGTGCATGTATGGATAAGTCAAAAATCACAAGAAAACAGTCAAAGTCGAGCAAGCACGGACACGAGAATCAGAAGAGTACAAAGCCTAAAACCTCATACTTATTGACCGCACACAACTTACTTGAGCGTCACAATTTAACAGAGTACGCACAAGTGAGGACGACGTGTTTTTTTTGAGTATCTGATAAAGCGACATATGGCTTTCGCGAACATTGTTGGACATCCGTGGCAACACCCTCTTGTCTAGCATTCACATGTCTTGAGTGCGTAATCACAGAATGGTTGTCATCGACACTAGTGTCAGCATAATAACTGTAGTTATTTGATGGGTGGTCAACAGAAGTGCCTAGTACGAAACAGTAAGCAAAAACTTTAAATATGGTGGAAAATAAGATGTTAGATGCAATGGTGATGGGGTTACATTCATTAGCAACACGACATCATTTTTTCGTTAGTTGCAACAACATACAAATCCAAAGGTTAATGATACCAAAAAGACATTCGTCGTGGTGTGTGGCAATCGTATTATACAAATCCAACGGTTAATTGTACCAGAAAGACATACGCTTGTGTTGTTCGGCAATGTTATGTCTTAAGTGTTTGGGCAAAATGGCGAAACTTGGTTGGACAGCTGCAACATTATCCTTTGATTTTCAACATTACTATGTCTAGAATGCGTAATCACAGAAATGCTTGAAATTTACACCCGTGGCAACACAATAAACCACAGTTCAGCAGTGGTGAATTTATGCGAGGCCGCACAAAATTAATATATATATCCAAATATGTAAAAAATGGAACACCAGAATAAAGTTTACAGAATCTATCAAATTCTTACGAACATTAGAAGCGCACGGAGCTTCTGTCACATATTCTTCCATAGCTTGTAGAAATGAAGATGGAGGCTTCAATATTAACCAAAAAAGAAGTCAAGATAGAAAGTAGCCATGTTAAAAGACAATTACCAAGAAGCTGAAAATATTAACACAAACTTACCTGCTCAATCTTAATGAACCTGTCCCCATGTCCAATGTCGACATTTCTACACATTTCATAAAACTCAGACAATCTCTCGGCCTGAAATGAATTTTTAAATTAGCATAGCTTATCGACCATTTGGTATGAATATCAAAAAATGTATTACTTTCCAGAATATTACATGTTGCCCAACTCCCAGATACAATTGTATGATAAACACAAATAATTCCAATACGTGAACCTACAATATTAAAGTAATGATAGTAAGGAACCTGGAATGTTGTACGTCATTCTATCTCCTTGAGCGATGCATTGGCAATTGGCCTTCTGAATGTAATGTATAGAAGTCTTTATAGTTAGGAATATACCCGTGTCTGATGAGGACTTTTAGTGAAGGATGTAACGTGTGTGCGTGGATGAAGGCATGGCTAAAAATGGCAGAACACAACGATTACAAACTCATCCTCTGAAATGAAGTAATGCATTGTTATTATTTGTCTCGCTACCGCAACACTCTGGTATGTAACAATTATGAATCAGCTACAATCTGCCTCCTGAAGAAAAGTTGAAATACGTAAATAAACTAAAACAACTAGTACTCAATCATCTCAGAAATGTGCAGCAGTACTGGTTGAACTAAACCTAGTTCGTACTTTGTGCTAAGTTCATGAGCTGTTTTGAACCGGGAAGGGGAATTGTAACACAAAATAAGATTTTTTACTAATTTTATTTACCATAGGAATTAACTTGACTAACCATAGTTATGTTATGTGAAATAAAAGTTACCTATCTTTTAGAAAGTTCTTTAAGGAAACTTGTCGAGCACCAGCTGATAATCTTCTCAAAGTTCTATCTTTACGTTTTCCTTCACCACTTCTTATTATTGTTCCGTCGATTGTAGTTAACACTGTAAAAGAATGTAGCTGGTTTCTCTACATTTCTTTCTTCCACCGGTTGCACCTTGATCACATCCAAAAAGAGACTTCATTATATTCGCATTCAACCTACGACAATATTCTAATTGATGTTTAACATCCCACAATTACACAATTTAATCAAGTTCACACACTTACTGGAACGAACTCCATTTCAGTTGGTCCAGACCACCTGATCATAAGCTGTTTCAGCGGTTCATCACGGCCCACTCTAAAATATAGATCCACTTCATTCATTTGACTGAAGATCTTCAGATTGATGTGTGAATCTTGTTGCTTCACAGCACGTACACGAAATAGTAGTTCTACAAAAGATGGAATGTGCAGATGCACATATAGTTTACGCAAATAGAGTAACTAAAGATAAAGTAATGGATACACATACGGGATGCGTAAGTAGATTGCATCGCTTTGGGTCGTTTCTAATGTCATACAGGTCAAGGATACTTTTTATATTAAGATGGGACCTGTCATAATATACTAAATGGATTTTGTGCAAAAACTAAATGTATTTAGTATGCAATTTAGGACGGAACTCCAATGTAATTACCTTGGAAGCATATAACAAATTGAGAACCGCTTAATTTTAAGCACAAGGTTACTCAAACACCATTGTTGGTCCATAATCCCTAATTCCACATTCACGCATTCTTTAAGTCAAAAATCAATAGTTGCATTCAACACATTTACTATCTATGTTATAAATTATGCTAATCCAACAAAAGTATAACAAATCTCATAAAATTTATATTATTAATCTGAGTTGCAACCATATATAAATTTTAATATGGAATTCAGAGATCACTGGTTAAGTGGAGTTGCGCGGATGTTGAAGTGGTTAAGGGTCTCGTAACGGGTCTAGCGGTGGTGAAGTGGAGCTGCGCCGAAGGTAGGTAGGTGACGGTGGCTGATGGATGTTTAGGGTTTGATAGTAGTTTAGATCGAGAGGGATAGATGGTACAACTTTTTGCTAGCCCTATAATATTAATGTACAACTTTTTCAAAAATTTGTAACACTCTTTATTATTAATACAACCCATTTAAAAATTTGTCACATTATCATTTAAAATTTACTCCATCTCTCTTCTATTAACCTAAAATCACTTGAATATCACGAAACTTTTGCTCATTTATGTTTCTGTCACACCATCACCTGTTCTAATTCTATTTTTTTTTGGGGTTTGGGTGTCTATGGTGGTAAAGGATTGATTGGTAGTTTCCAATGTGTTTGATGGTTACTATGGTGTTTGGTGGCCACATTTGTATTGACGTCTATTTTTTATTTATGTCTTTAAATATGCTATTTATGTTACTCTCTTTTAATTTGAATTTTATGTTTATGTCGGATTGTGGAAATAGTAGCATCGGTATGGTTTATAACTTTTTTAATTAATATTTTATCATTATTTCGTAAGTTATTTCTAGAAGATATACATAAAAATGAACATCATCTGCTCACCACAAACTAGTTTTTTTTTACTAAATAAATGTGTGTTGTCCTAAATAAACAATAGAGACATGTTGTTACATACAAACCATGTGTCTTTATTGTGCGATAAAAAGAGTGGGTTTGCACCAAAAAAATCAATTTTTATACAATTTTCTATTATAAAAACTGGTTTTTTCAAGAAAACCTAATTTCATTTATTCCCTTCCCACTATTTTTTTTGTCATAGAGATAGGGTTTTACATAACAGATCTTTTTGGAGGGTGTTTTTAGCTTTTTTTGTAGTAGTGCAAATTTCCTCCTGAGGAAACATGGGAGCTGAATTCAATGTGGAAAACTTAATGTTCAGTGGACTAGAGCACATGTATTTAGTATTTACATATCATCATAAGGATGTGCTCAGATCTGCTGAAGGATTTTCTTCTTAATAGTTCGAATTTTAATAAAGTGCTAGAGCAAATGCATGAATAAAAGGGAACTACCTATGTGAATGTGAAGTTTTGCCACTTCGGAGAGCTTTTAGCTTTTGGCTCTTAAAACATTCATGAAATGAATATGGACACATGGTTTGTATACTATCAGGAGCGTTTAAGTGTTTTAAAACTTGTGTGTATTTCATCTTCAGGTATTCAAGTGGGTTGAAGGGTTCAATTATTAGAACATCTCGATTCTCGAATATTTAAACATGTAATGTACTAAGGTGAAAATTCAATCTTCAAGATATTTTCATTTATGCATTGGTTTTGTTTTAATGTTAATTTCATACAAAATAAATTGTACTAAATTAGGGAGGATTGTTAGAAATTTAGTGCAATTGAGGGATATGGCCAGACATGGAAATGGGTTTGGAGGTACGAAGTATACACCCATTAAGTCTGTGACCTCCCTGACTTATTTAGTGGTTTGTTGATGTACTCATCAGTCAGTGAGTAACTCATCAGCGAGTGGCACTCATTAGTAACTGATCTCATCATCATGTATGCTCTTCAGTGAGCATGTTGATAAGTGTTCGTGCTGATGAATACATGGTTGTGCTGTAAGTTGTTTGTAACCGCCTTGACCTATTAATCGGCGGTTTCAAGATTGACTTAATGACCATGATTAATTGGTCATGTAACCACTATTGCATTCATGGATGAAGTTATGAGATTAATTAGTCGATTAATGCTCATACTCTCTTCGACTAGGAGTTTAAACTCTTTTGACACTAAGAGTTTTTTCCATTTCTATAACTAGAGATTAAACATTTGCAAGAAAATACACACAGAAAAACATTAACACTTAGAGGCGAAAGGGTTCTTGATTTGTGCATAATTCAAAAACATAAACTTAGTTTTATCCTAAGGAGACATTCGTGTAACCCATAAAATATAGTCGAATAGTTTCCTTTGAAAAGTAATTAAAAGACTTCAAGTGATATCCAATAACCATTGATTATCCTCACTCCGTTCTTGGAATTAAACCTAACAACAACGATCATAATATAATCAAATGGGTTTTTTTCGTTAAAGGTGAATAGTTGGAATTTACCTAAGTAGTATTTTTATTATATATTTTATAGGTACGTAAAACTACGAATCAGTGACCATATTACTTCATCATCACTAAGATTCACTTTAGCATATTCATCTCTTCCATGGTCACTAAAACTTATCACTAATTTGATCAAATAAGTTTGTTGTGAGAAAACCACCAAATTGATATAGTGGCGAATTTACTTTTGTTGGTGATCAAGTGGTGACGAAAAGAGGCCAACCATTTTGGTCACTAAACGTTTTCTTTATTTATCATAAAGACATAAACACTTGATAGAAATCTAAACATCTCGGTACTACATACGTATTATTTCATCCGACCGTACATGATACATTATTGGACACAATCCCAATAATTTATGAACTCACTGTTGTGTTCAACATATGAATCCAACATCGCCTACGAAAAATCATCTTTCATCATCATATCTTGCCACGAAGATGGGGCCACAAAATCATCAAGTATGGTGATAACTCGCTATCAAGCGATGATGTGATATCTGGTAAAAATGGCTCATCCCAAAAATCTTCAGTCACCTCGAAGCTAGACGTTGGAGGTGCAGCATCGCCTGAAACTACAGAATTTGAGCCTTGAAACCAATATGATGATGTCTCAGAGCGTGAAGAACGTGATGGTGATTCAGATGATTCTCCTACAAAAAAACTTTCACCATACTCTTGGAGTTCTAAACTTAGATTCTTCATCAAGTTAGCCTGGTTAGTACCCACGGTTCCTACATGTCTAGTTTCTGGCACATCTTGGCTTTCATGAGCTCGGTTCTTGAAATGTCTGTTCCATCGATTCTTTATTTCATTGTCCCTCCTTCCTGGCAATTTAGCAGCTATTGTGGACCATCTGTGAATATATGCAAAAACAAAAGTTCCGTTTAGCAACTTCAATTCCCCATCCATTTTTTTGAAAGTTCATGAGTATGCATTTTGATTACGAAAAAGTATACGGATGTACCATTACAGTTATTTTTCACTTAAATTATGAAAAGTACAAAAGCTTTGTTTCTGTAAATATATGCATGTGCGTGTCCAACCCGAAAGACATTCCTCCCACGCGTACTATATTGCACGGGAACTTACTTGTTTCCAAGCTTGCTATGCAAATCCATAATGATATTGTCTTCGTCTAACGTAAAATTTCCATGTTTCATATCTGGACGAAGATAATTCACCCATCACAACCTACAACTCTTCCCACTTCTTTGCAAGCCTGAAAAACATAGAAAGAAAATCAGTGAACAATTACTTAGATTGGGATAAATGGTCAGTTAACCCCATTTGGGCTTGTCTTCCTTTAAACACTACTATATGATGTAATATGCATCCTTTTGGCATCTTGCCATTCGGGTTGTTATAGAAATAAATTTTTGCTGTTTATAAAACAAAATTCATCCATTTGCAACTTTTCAAGAACATGGGAATTGAAATGTGAATAATTTGCCTTGGCAAAGTAGACATAGGGATTGAAGTGACTCGTACCAGCAAATTTCAGAACTAAACCCCAGTTCCAGTGACCGTATCTCTGGATATAGGCTCGTAACTTGTGATCTTCTTCTTCGCTCCATGCACCTTTCTTGAATATAGTTTTATTGCCACTTAAAGATTCCTCCATTTTTGCTTTCCAGTTAACCTTCTACTTCTCAATGTTTTTTTATACCAAATGAATTTATATATAGTACTAAATTATACAGTATCAAACGTGGTCAAATGGAAAATTTATACAGAAATTCAAAGAATAGAAATATGGAAAATTTATACAGAAATTCAAAGAATAGAAATATGGAAAATTTATACAGAAATTCAAAGAATAGAAATTATGTATTTATGGATTAGAGTATGGTGACTGGGGTGAGTGCACATTGACGAAACCAGGGGGTCCATGGGTCCTAACACAGTAAGAGTGTAGGGTGTGGTGGCTTAAGCCACAAAACAAAACGGGCCCCACAGGCTGCCACATCAGCATTTCACTCCCACTCAAAAATACCCCTTCACTCATAACACACATTCACCTCTTCATTTGGGCCTCACCACTAATTATTTTTTTTCTTTTCAATTTTTTTCACACAAACATAATTTATTTCATTAAATTAAAAATACAAACTACAATACATTTAAAAAAAAACATTGCGAAATTCAAAAACTAATGCGAAAATTAAAAAAAATACATCAAATTATACATAAACTAATGTTCTTGTTGATGTTGTTGATGTTGTTGCCAAAGATGCTCAATGATATTACTTGAAGCTTTGGCAATGTGTAATTTTTTATCACGCATTCTTTTCTTTTTTCGTCGGATATCGCATCGCTCGACCCATGTCCTTAATATATTTGGTTGGGGACAAATATAACTTTCTTCGTCAAACTCGGTTAACGCATACTTTTGATCTTCTAAAATCATGTTATGCAATATAATGCAAGTATGCATAACTCTGCGTAGCTTGTTGATAGTCCAAGCACGCGCCGGTTGACTTATAATACGCCAACGTCCTTGAAGGACCCCAAAAGCTCTTTCAAAATATCTTTTCGAGCACCTTCCTTGTTTCCGTTATAATAGATCCATTCTTCTCTAACTTGCAACCGTAAATGATATTTCACAAAAGATTCCATTAAGGAAATGGTGCCCGTCGGCGTCGGCTAGATAATACCCTTTTTCGAATGTAACCCCGTTACATTCAAACGGAGCCACGGGGTCGATGCCATCAAGAAGGTCGTCAAATAACGGAGAATTATTCAAAACAGTTAAATCGTTATTTGCACCCGCTACCCCAAAAAATGCATGCCAAATCCACAAATCATATGAAGCAACAGCCTCAAGCAATATAGTTGGGTACTTTTTATCACCTCTACCAAATTGCCCATGCCATGCTTTTGGGCAATTTCTCCATTCCCAGTGCATACAATCAATGCTTCCAAGCATTCCAGGAAAACCATGAATATTATTGTGTGCGGTGTATAACTTTTGAATGTCATTGAAGTCAGGTTTTCGTAAATACTTGGGCATAAACAATTCGATAACGCACATAGTAAAAAAATCTAAACAATCGCGTGCGGTATGACTACCCATTTGTAAATACTCATCTAATGAATCAGGTGTTACGCCGTATGCCAATTGGCGTATGGCGCAAGTGCATTTCATAATAACACTAAAACCGGGTACACCCGTAGCATCGGGTCGGACTCTAAAGAAATCGAAATGCGGAGAAAGAGGATGGTGAGTTTCAATGTAATTTTCAATACCTGAGACTATGTCTAAAAATAGTTTACGGCTCATACGATACCGTAACCGAAAATAATAATCGGGATATTTTGGCCGAGGACCAAAATAGTCCGCCATCAACCGTGCTTCCGCTTCTACCCGTTCCCGATAGATATAGTTTCGGTGGCGCACCCGCTCTGCTTCTTCTTGTTGTTGTTGCTCTAACCGAGCAAGTTCAAAAATCATGTCAAGATCTTTGAAATCTTTAACATCGGAATCACCACTTTCGGAATCACTCATTATGTTTATTGTTTGTAAGATGTAGTGTTTTGAAAGGATAGTTGTATAAAATTTGATAAAATGAGGTAGTATTTGTAGTGTAAAAGTGGGTATAAATTTTTAAAAAAAAGTATTTTTTTTAAAAAAATAGCAACGGCTATATTTTTGCAACGTATAGATTTTTGTCCTTTTCCTTCGTCGTAGAACTAGCGAGGGAGCCAAGTTTTTGCAAGTGGCGAGCTACCGTGGTATGGTGGCGAGCCAAGTGGCGAGACCACGTCGGAGTGGCGAGAGGGCTTCGCCACCATACCCCTCTCTCTAACACCCATGGATGCTTTCGATATATCCGATGTAGTTTTATGAATTTTTTTTAAAACATTGATATTTTTAATGCAACTTAAACGAACCTCGTTCAGTGTAGTGTAGGATCCTTGATTAGAAACTAATATGTGGTTTTTAATGAATTCTCCATTTTAATTTACTTTTTTAACTCTATTATAATATGATATAAAAAAATTTATCCACTCCATTATATTTGATTTTAGTTGCATCTCTTATGCAACCAATATTTTTTTTATTATCCATCTTCACACATGCTAGTATTTTAAGGGGGATATATACAAACATGTGCACTAAATTGGCTACATACTTATTGAGAATTGCTGCATTCATACAAGTTTTATAAAAAAAAACACATAATGATGTGTTATGACAATATATGATATTATCTTTTTTTTTACTTTTCAACTTTTTCTCTTATTTGCATTTACATATTAACGAGGGGGTTTGCCCGCGCTCTGCTGCGGGGCGTTTGCAACCCCCTTTCAGTAGTGTGTTTTGTGGTCAGATATAGGTGTTTATTCACTAAAATGAGTTTAAAATTCAACATTCCAAGAGTGAAAAGGCTGTTTGCTTTAGATGTTGCATCAGAAAGAGAAAGTAACAAAGAAATTGAAAACTATAAGATTATAATTCAAGTTAATTTTCAACAGGCTCTGTTATCTCCCGAGTCCAAGTAAGTTGCAAATGGTGAGAGCCGGATGCCAACTTTATCAGCTACAATTATTTGGAAAGGTTTCTATTACCTCAAAAGCAAATCTGCAACGGTTTTCTAACGAACCTCCATACTTGTTTGTTCGATCATTGACTTCGTCTTTCAAAAACTGTTCAATTAGATTGCCAAGAGCCATATGGATTTCGACAAGTCAATCCTGTAATTATTCTATTAGAGTGTTTTCGCGCGCGCAGTGATCTGAATATTTAGTTACATTTGGTAAAGTTGTTTTTTTTCATTACTGCTTCCATTTACATTTTTGCTTGCATCTGAAATTCATTAGCTAGTAACGGAATTACTTCACTATCTAGTCTTTTGAAGGGGGGACAAATTCAATCAAAACAAACTCTCCGAGTGCATTCGACTAAAGGATACATGCTCTTGGGATGGATGGTGGTTTTTCCAGAATTTGGGTTCAAAAACCTGCGTTTAGAATCAGATTATGAGAATATGGCACAAAACTTTAAAAGAAAATGTACCATGTACAACTTCTTAAATAGGGAAGCGTTGATTATTTAATTGAGATGATGAAATAAAAGAGACTTTAGTTAGATGCCTCTACTAAGGATTGCCATGAAACTATTATCTATTCGCGATTTTAGCTAGCTAAATAAATTAAACCAAACAGACCCTTAATATTATAAAATGGGGGATACCTTAACTTTTAGGTTTAACAGTACCATCGGAATCAGTACGGAAGAATCTCAGTTCTCAAAGATCACCACAGAATAAGTATACCAAAACCTTGAGCCTAAGAACACAAAAGACGGTTAAAAAACATGCCGTTTTAAATTGCGTTTAAGGTAACTATAGATTACAATATACAATTTCAAACTTGCGTGAATGTAAGATCATTGGTTTCGTATAGATTAAGTAGGCATAAAAAAGGGAAATGTACTAACTAACCTGTGAAACTTGAAGGTGTTGACCCCGTGACGGTGAGTTGTATCTTTTTCCAAATCTTTTGGTAAATTAATGATCTCAATTGCATCAAATGGGCATTTCTACATGAACAAAAACAAACAATATCATACTTTGTTGATATGAAAAAGAAGCAATCTTGAGAAAGCCAACATATGATTTAAATAGCACATTAACATAACACACTTTTCATGTTGTTTTTCGTTTTTTTTGATCCTAGACGGTTTTACAAATTATGCTTTGTCTTTTTAATGAACGTGGAGTATACAAAAACGAAACCCGTGAATTATACAATAACTAACTTTGGAATAACGATAACAATTTATCAAGAATGAACCAAAACCATACCCATAGCAGTAATGACAGTAAGTTCCTTTTGACTCGATTTGAATCAGCGCATATCAGGGACCAAAGTAGGACCCTGAAAAACATTCTGCAAACAAAAAAAAAAAAAATTTAGCCATTGGGAAGATCCCACTTATGAATTAAAGTTGTAAACTGCAATTAAACAAAAACATGTTGTGTTATACCTTTTCTTCCTTCATTAAGCCATGGGTCTGTTTTTGAAGCTTTGCTTTTAGAACTCTTGCCATATGTTGTCTGCTTTTTATTACTTATGCATGTCATTAACAATCAGAAAACGTATATATACCTTATCCAGATTCTAATTGAGATAAACTATAACTACATGTGACATAATATAGGCGAATAGTGATACGTGATTCAGGTCAAAGTGGGTATTTTATTTTTTATAAAGGTCCAAAATGGATAGGTCAGTTTCAGCCGCTTGCAAACACCATTTTCTCTATTTTATTCAAGCTTAGTAAATAACTGATGTGTTAAATGATAACTTTTTTATGACAATGTTTTAGAATGGACCGAATGGTGGAAACATGTAAACGCACATCAGACACCTTTGATCCATTTAACCTGCTCATCCTATTTCAATATTAGCAACTTATTTTATATTTGACCCGTTGTAAAAAACAAATATAACCTCAATTGACCCGTTATTTGATGGTATGTGTTCTCCCAAAGGTAACACGTAGTGTATAGAGAACGGATACTAACCGGGTTGGACTGTTACGGGGTGTGACAGATTCAAACATCAGCAAACGTCACTGCAAGCATAATCCAACCTGCTTATTGAAAAGCCCTAAAATAAGCAACTGATTAAGCAGTTGCTCAGTAAAATAAGCAATCCCAAACACCAGAGACTCATTTTGATCGAGGCTAACAATATTTAAAAGGACGTTTATACAAAAACACAAAAGCAACATTTTCCTTATGGCTTATTTGGTTCTGAGGTTATGTTTCAATTATGCAAATGGAAAAAGAATACCTGTAATCATAAACTGAGAGACCATATCCATACTCGTTCGTTGCTTCCATTGACGCCTGAAAAAACTATTGGCTGACAAAATGTGACCATTTAAAAGAAATAAAATCAGAATGTGGTAATTTGTTTTTGTTAGATATAAGTATGAGGCTCAGATAGGGGAAAAAATCGAGAAAAAGAGGATACACCCGCCATGGCTGCAAACCTAATAGGTTGCCGAGCCAATATGCGGACAATCTCAGCTTTAAACGAACCCATGGAGACTCATCACAGCCTCCTTTACATTGACCACTTGACATTCCCCCCTTTTCTGATTTTGCGGTTTACGGTTCATATGGTTGGTTTTTGTCGCTTATTTTGAAACTTTTCAGCTTATATAGACCCGTAATGGCTGCAATCACGACATTGTGCTGCCCCGCCAAGATATGGGTTGATTGTACCCACTAAGATCCAACAACTTGTCATAGTCCCAGAATTGTAAGCACACAAACGCAACAGCGCCAGAAGCAATAACATCATCATCGCCGTATGTCAGCGTTGGCAACAAAGTGACGACACAATATTCACAAAACCGAACCACTACGCAACTTAAATCAATCAGCAGCAGTAGCAGAAACTTATTAACGCATACTGTTCCTAGATCACTAAATCTACATAACACTTAATATTTTATCATCCCAACATTACATGTATCCCTCACGTGGTTAAAGGCTTGTTATCAAAAGGCAAGGTCGGGTTTGGCGGGTAGAGGAAATCCGGCTTTTTAATATAAAATAATCCAAGCGGGTAGGAGGATCCGACTTTTAATATAAAATAATCCAAGCAGGTAGGGGGATCTGACTTTTTAATATAAAATATTCCAAACAATCCTAATGAATGTATCATATAAAACTTATTATTAAGCTTGACAACACGTCAACATATGACAGCATACTGTAACTACATCTCTACATCTCGCGCTAAATAAACGCACTGTTCAAAAACCTAAACACGAAAAACACGCGCGCACTATCATGGCATCTGCATAGACTATAAAAACACAATATTCACAAACTTTAATTGTGGCAACAGTTAAGAGTAGCAAGCTCAGGTCAGCGACAATGGAAGTGGTATCCAAAAAATGTCATGGCTGCAACCATATGGTTGCCCCGCCAAGATATCAGTTTTGGCAAACTACACTTACCAAGATTAAAAAAACGCTGACAAACATCATCATCGCTTGGACTACATTGCACGTCATACGAATCAAAACTGAATAAATTCAGAAATCATATGTAAGAAATATAGCATTTATGCAAGCAAAACAGCAAGTAATGAGACCCAATATATGCAACAATTTAATAAACACTTAGAGCACAACACTGATTGTATGCGAGGGAAGCATCTAAGCTGGTCATCGTCGCACACCAATCAACAGCTGCACCCACCATAAACGGCGGCACCGAAGAGATTGGTGGCATCGATTTTTTGACTCATGAGAGTAGAACACGTAAACAACAATAATGTCGTCAACGAAATTAAATGCTTAATCCGGGTCGGGGCAATGGGTTGGACTCAACCCGGCTGTGATGTGAGGTGAGCGGGTCACGGGCGGGTCAAAACCGGATTTTATAATAAAATATTTACAAAGAGTCCCAATGAGAGGTGAGTGGGCCACGGGGCGGGTCAAAACCGGGTAATGCCAAAAGTGTCCCAGTAAACACAGCCAAGCTCAAGGCTTTCGAGGTTACAGCCGAGGCTAAGCTCTACAATTCTCATGAAATAGAATGATTCTCATCGCATCCCTTTCGCACAGAACGTGCCTTAGATCCAAGGCTCAGATTATACATAGCCTTTCACAATCGATATCACCACAATTCTAATGAAATATAACGCACAATTCTCATGAAACCCGGGTAAAAGAGACTTCGAGCCGCCATGGCTGCAAACACGTTCTCGTGCTGCCCCGCCAAGATACGGCTCAATTTCAACCTGTTGGCTTGTTTTACAGCCTATGATTATAAATTTTATTAAAGAGCAGCCATGAGCCTATCACCATCGTCACACACCCGTCACTATCGTCGCACGCTATGGATAGCGGCAACGAAAGGAGCGGTGGCATCGAAGGAGAATAAGCCGAAAGTATAAGCAAGTCAGAACCATAAATCGTGATTCTAAGCAGTAACAACAACAATCTCAGCAGCAATATCACATCTCAGTGGTATCTAATCAAAAACAATTTTAATCACAAAGAAAGCCAAACAACCCTTTTTAGAAAGAAAAAAAAAATATAAACCCAATAAAGATCATGAAAGCAAATAGTAACAGCTATATACCTTCTTTATTTGAAGCATAATAAGGCCAAAAAATAGTCACTAAAATTATCGGCAACCAAACACCCAATAATAATTCCACTATCGAAACCATCATCACCAAACAAACCCTGACTCATCTCTTATTGTAGTAACAAACAAAAGACCACGATCAAAACAAAAGACCAGACCATATGCAATTGCAGCAAACCCCCTTACAAACCACAATTAAAACAAACACCAAGAACAAACCCTAAACCCATGATCATCTGGTTTTAAAGAGAGAAAACGATGAGAGACAGATCTCATATGTAAAAAAAGTATTACATCTAGGTATGATGTGGTGGTATATGCTTTGATAAAAACACGTTGTATCATCCCAACATTACATGTACCCCCGCTCAGACTTTTAATATAAAAATAATCCAACCGGGTAGAGAGCTCCGACTTTTGATATAAAATAATAGGAGGATCCGACTTTCTAATATAAAATTAATATTTGTAGCAATATTTTATTGCAAAATTCCTGCCGATTGTATATATTATATAATTTATGAATACAAAACTCTCATAATAAAAACTTCAATCATTAAATTGCTGTTTTGAATTAGATGAAAGTTAAATTTGCAACACACTTTAAAATACCACCAAATGTCGTTTGCTTAATTCCTTTTCAACATTAATACAAAAATACTAGTTTCCTTTCTGATGTTAGAAGTTGCTTAAAACCATAATTATTGCAAAGTTTAAACAAAATTTTAGTTCGTTAAGACTCACCAAAAATGTCGTTAGTGAAGCTCGAAGTCTATCGAACAGAGACTCTCCATAGTTCCACGCGTGTCATGTATGATCATATTTTATGTGTTCTTCTGCCTAAGATGGTTTGTTCCTTCGGATACAATAATGTCCGAAAAGTCGTGCGTTGTCACCAAGATGGTATTGGAGCTAGATTGATTATTGATTTTCAGAGAGACAGTGTGTTATTGAATGGCACGTTTTTTGTAATTTTTTTTTCTTAACCAATTGCAGGCTATAAAAACTAAAGAATTCTAGAGGGGTACTTGTACCCACTGAAATTTCATACACACCCATTTCTTCAATACACAACAACCAGCTCAGGGTCAGGTAGAGGTGGGCAAAAAACCGGTTTATAAACCGAACCGGAAAAAAAAACCGAAACCGGTGATCGACTCCTTGGATGCCCCAAAAATACTATGAGGTGTTCGGAAATGATCGAAGTAGTTGATGTCATCACTCACCCATTAGAAAAAAAATTCATTACTCAAACCGGTTTACGGCAAACCGGTTCGTAACCGGTTCGTATCGATTCAAGATTTTGGATGGGAAAACCGGTTTAGAACTGAACCAGTTTTGGCCAAAACCTGTTTACAAACCGGTTGACTAAAACCGGTTCGGTTTTTTTAAAAACCCGGTTTTGTACACCTCTAGGGTCAGGCTTCACCTTTAGTGATAACAAGCGTGATTGCCAGCGCGATGCTGCGGGGCGTTAATTGATGCGAGGCGTTAATTTTTTTTAATTTATTTATTTTGTGCGGGTTTATTTTTTCAGTCTCATGTTGAATAGTTTTTTTTATACTGGCTTATGTGTTAGGCGTCATGTCGTGGGTATTATTTTTATCTGAATAAATCAGTACTTTTGTATTATTTTTTCCTATTTTGTGCCGAGCATTTTATATTATTTTGTGCGTATTTATTTTTTCTGTCTCCATGTTTAATTGCTTGTTTTTTTTATATGGGCTTTTGTATTTGGTCTCATGTCGCGGATAATTTTTGATCTGGGTAAATAAGTACTTTTGTAATTTTGTTTCCTATTTTGTACCGAGCAATTTTTTTATATATTATTTTGTGCGGGTTTATTTTTTCGGTTTCATGTTTAACAGTTTATTTTTTTTATATGGGCTTATGTGTTTGGTCTCATGTCGCGGATATTTTTTTATCTGAGTAAATTAGTACTTTTATAATTTTGTTTCCTATTTTGTGCCGAGCAATTTTTTTTTAAAGTTGCCTAATTAAAGAGAAAAAAAGTGTCAAATGGGCCGGCCCAAAGTGGGAGCCCATTGGGCGAGCACTGTACGGGCTTATGTGTTTGGTCTCATGTCGCGGATACTTTTTGATCTGAGTAAATAAGTACTTTTGTAATTTTGTTTCCTATTTTGTGCCGAGTAATTTTTTTTAAGATGCCTAATTAAAGAAAAAGAAAAACCAAAAAAAAAATATCAAATGGGCCGGCCCAAAGTGGGAGCCCATTGGGCCGAGCACTGTAGCACGCATGCCAAAACGGTAGCGTTTCTTTCCGATCATAGTATATGTATATAACAAGCAAAAGAACCCGCGCGTTGCGGCGGGGCTAATTTTTTCCCGAATATTTTTTTTTACGTTTCGGGTGTTTTTTTTGGCGATGCGTTATGGCGGGGCTAATTTTTAATATTTTCTTTTTTTGTATGATTCGGGGAAAAAAATTTGCGTTGGCATACTTCTCACACACAAACACAGATTACGCTCGAAGCTTCTTCAATGCACACACATACATGAGATTATCAAGCCGGGGTTGGGGTTTAATTTTTGGGGTTTTCCTTTTATGCCTAAAGATTGAATTGCAGGTATTCATGGTGCAAGAGTTACGGTCAATTTTTCGAGTTTATACAAGATTTAGAGTTTCGAGTTTGGGGTTTTTTGGTACTGGAAGATTACTTATGCTTATGGTGGACTCATGTCCAGTTATACAACATTTAGGCCTTCAGTTTTGTTGAGGTAATTGTTTATTTTATTTTTTTACATTGTTGAAACCGTGGGTTAATTGAGGGGTTTTGGTGGGTTTGTGTTTAATTTTCTGGGTTATTGGAATTGTGGGTTTGGTCTTCTAACAACTGTTAATTTGATGAAATTAGGGTTCATAGGTTATCAGTGTATGATAATTACAGCTATTGACGACATGAAAATTCGCAGTTAAATATGGTTAAATGTACTCATTATGTCGATACTCTATATATGATGTTGACTGGTGTGTAGGTATTGCTTCGTCATTCGGTTGATGGTAATGAAGAGGGTACTGGGGTTTTACATGTGCTAACACATGGTAAAGAAACTGGTTTGATTGTCAGAGGTTCCGGAACCGCTTGACATCTGAGATTACCAGCCTCAGGTATGAAATTATTACTACGTTGTTTTCATCGTTTGTTTTTGGAGTAGATTATTTGAGATGCTTAATAGCTGAGTGGAGGATGTGAAGTCATCCATCCTACTGTATGATACTAAGTTAGTCTGGAAATTGGGAAATTAAACCATTGTGTTTTTAAACTAGCTAAGGCAATTATCTTATAGGCTCTCACTTAGCCGCAACACAAGTAAGGCTGATGTACCACAGAACATGAAATTTAGAATGTATTATTCATATGAATATTTGAATCCGGACAAGTCACTGTTAGCATTTTAAAACCTTCAACCCCTTCCGAACTGACAAACAAAAGAAATATTTATTCCAGATGATCTTTGTCATTGCGTTGGTTGTTGAGCTGTTGATGCTAATGATGAAAGCGTTAGTGACTTGGATGTAATTACGGGTGATGTCACACTTAATTTGACGTCAATCTGATGTCTCCGAACCTTATGTGGTCTTAATGATAAATGTGAACAAAAGTGACTTTTAACAGCAATTAATGATCTAAAACTTTGTATTTCTGCACCGGAGGTGCGTTGACACCTTTTAGCGTCTGGTATTGCAAAACAAGTTCTTTAGATTTTTTAATCCGCTGTCATGAAGCTATCTTTGTGGGTTTGATTAAATTTATATGATAATGTACCTTTAAATTTATGCAGACTAGGCGCACTGTTTCACTAGATAATATGTCAGGAATCATTCTTAAGATACTATGTACTGTTAGTGAAAATGTATTTATGGTTTGATTTGATCTTTTTAACAAACACCCTTTTAGCATCGGTCGCCTTTCAATTTTGATTATCACAGATAAACATGTAATAAGTGAAATCTGCAAAGTTAGTTTTGAAGAATTCAAGAACAACATTTGAGGATGATCAGAGAGCAAGATGAGGAGGAAGAAGATGAGAAATCAGGTACCATATTCTTCTTGCCGACCCATAAGCTTTATCTCAGACCCATATGTAAGTTTAATCCAGGTATGTGCTTATGTTTTTTTTCCACGCTTCGTCTACCTAACAAAAACTCTTTCTGATTAATGCTAGGCCTTTCAATTTTAAGATGGAGTGGCAAAAGAAGGCAAAAATCAAGTATGTAAGTTTATATTTTTAGGGCGTTACTGTGATTATAGATTATGTAAACGAGTTTAGTATTATTTTTTTTTTTTGCTTTATAAAACTCGCTTTTGGATTCTTTTTCTATTGTCTTTTGGTGTTGAAGTTTGGGTTTTTAGGTAAACAGTCGAATATATTTGCTTTGAGGGTAAAAGGGTTTAAACAAAGCTAAACAAGGCAGACTCAGGTTCATATCAATGGTATGTTGTTCAATTTGTGTCTATTAGTTTGAATTAGGGACGTTTGGGTGATTTCTATATTGACTTTATTTTGTTTGATAATTTACTAAAAAGTGTTGAGGCTTTAGGGGTATTTGGATTGTCATGCTTATGTGTTTAGATGCGTTCCGTTCAGGTGGAGGATTTGTCTTAAGGTCCATTGAAGCGATCAAGATGTTCTGCGAAACGATGTGTAATAATTTCTTTTGGATTTTTCTAGCGACTTGGCGTGCGACGAATACAATGGCTGCTCCTAAGAAACCAAATACGGGAACTTCTACAAAACTCGATTGTACATCGAGCCATCTTTATGGAAAAGGATCCTCTTCCAACAAAGACTGAAAGCCAATAGGAGCTGTGCATACCCACGACCATGTCCATTCTCAGAATGACGTTGCTCCAAAGCCATCAATAACGCGTGCGAGTTCCCAGA
Source organism: Tanacetum coccineum (assembly GCA_026074375.1). NCBI lineage: Eukaryota > Viridiplantae > Streptophyta > Magnoliopsida > Asterales > Asteraceae > Tanacetum > Tanacetum coccineum. Next base: position 96,487 of record BQNB010002201.1, read on the forward strand.
TGAATCATATCCACGACCATACGTCAGCACGTAAGTTGGTATACATTTAGTTAGCTTTACTCCACTTCATTTGTTTTGTTATTCATTGTTCATTAGCCTGTCGGTAACGCTTTTGGTTAGCAACCAAAAGGTATCATCTTCCTATGATATCTGTATCCTATGATGCCAAAAGGGATTACTCCCATTGCTGTTCGCACCAGCCGAGAATCTCAGACGTGGGTGAGAAACCTGAGGTATAATCATGTGCCAACTGATTCTGTTACTGCAAGAATAAAAATTACACAGATGAGATGCACTCAACACACTCCAACTCCGGTAAGTACTGGCTATCGCTACACATTATCTTTTTTTATTACCTATGCATCATGACCTATACCGAGCGGCTTTTGTAATGTTACATATCTGTGTCACTGCAGGTATGACTCCACCAAGTGTGCAACATCAGCTAACTGATCATCAGAAAACAAAAGGACACACTCAGAGGGCCCAATCATGGCGACTCCAAAGGCTAACATTTGTTACACACTCACAAACAACATCTAATGGTAAGCAAATTACAATACTTTAGTCCACTGCTTGATTTTCCCAGTAGGTGGTTAGGATTGTCTTTTAAAATGGCTGAGCATGTGAAAGTACTTGTTATAGGATTGTCTTTCGCAGGAGCTGCGTAGTGTAGAAAAAGAGGAAGAATGGTTGGACTTATTACAACACTCAAACTGAGGTTGTTCTTCTTTATAAAGTTACACATTCCCTTTTGTATCTTATGCAGCCACGAGGAGCACCAGTTCATAATTTTGTGGTCCAGCCGGCACTTTTTGCGGTTGCACTTGAAAGTAAAAAATGTTGAAAGCCGGAAAGAAGCAAGCGAGATAGGGAAGTTTCGGCAAATGGTGGTGTAATAAATCACAGTAATATTAAGATATAGTATTTTTAAGGTTTTGTTGTGAGTTTATCATGTTGTTGTGTTGCATTTTTGGCTTAGGATGAAACTGTCATTGCAGTTGTTGCGGATATGCATTCGGAAGGCACAACTGACTTGATCGCTGGTGGAGCGGCTATTGTGTTTTTAGGGACCGCCTTTCTGATACTTTTTTTGTGCAAACACACGTGAGTTCCATTGATTATGGTTTTATGTTTCCCCAAAATGCTAAAAAAAGAAAAAGATAGTGTCATGTATGACTGCGGAAACTACTTTTAGGGACATTATGAATTTTTCCCGGTAGAGGTTTTGCAAATGTTGCAAGTCCTTATAATTTTACACCCGTAAACGCTTGAAGTAGAAGTTCATAAACTACATTAATTTTGCCCCCAAAACAAGGTTATAATGACCCTTCACATATTTTGTTGCTACATTTTCAGAACTCTAAAGATTTCACCTTTATGCCACAAGACACGTTACATGACCACTAAGCATCATATTATCCACATTTCTATGGATGCATACAATATCATTGTGCTTTGCAGTCTCTGTATCGCCATTAAGCTGGAAACATTCTGTTGCACATCAGATTTGTCTTTTGTGCGCGTTAGATTCTATCCAAATGGATGTCGCCTTTACTAATGCCATAAATATGTTTATGAACCAAGGTCGAAACTAACACTTTGTAAGTTCACCCTAAAATTAAATCGGTACCCATGGAGTCATAAATTTAGATTTTTTTTTGTGAATGTATCGGTCTATTATATGCATATGTTATTTCTTATTCCTTTATGTGTATTAGAATATATACTCACGCCATAAGGCAAACTTCAAATAACACTCGCAGGACCTCCATGCACGTGCTTCAGGATAGCAAAAATCGTTTTCCTACACTAATAATGGAAGGTGGAAGAGTCAGATGATAACTACGGAAAAGAATGATCGATGGAACTTTAGACAAATGCGCGGCGGAGGAGGGAACAGAAGAGCTCACGAACAGGTAACAATTTCTATGACTTCTATACCACGTCTTCATTTTTGTTTGGTTTACGATACGTGATTGTTGTTACACGTATGCAAAATATGTTTATTTAATCTTTTTAGTTTGGTAAATGCTATTGAGAAATTAACATATTTGTATGCACTTCGTTGGATCTGTTTTGGAATACCAGCTCTACTTTACTTTTTGTATTCAATCTTTTTGTGATAAAATTCCTATTATGAATTAAACAAATCGTTTTGTATTAAATGTTTTAGAAACTTAAGATCAGGCTCGGCCTAACAAAGATATCAATGTTTATCTATGGTTTTGAGTCTGTTTGAATCTGAACAAAAAAGGATATTTTATTTGTTTGTAGAGTCTCGATAGAAGGTCGAAAATGTTCTAGTACCAGGAATACGTAGGAGTGTGCACTTAGTGGTTGACGACAGCATGTTTGTGTGGGTACAACTAAGCCAATTTATGAAGTTAATTATTGATTTCTAATTTTATATGTTGGAATGCTTTTAGATGAATACTATTATGCATTATTATTAAGACCATTATTACGCTACATGCTATGTCAAAATTCGTATTATTCGTAATAAAATTCTATGCAATACGTGAAGGCTGATGATGGGAAGAGAGCTAGAAGGGTTAAGCTACAAGGAGCTCGACAACTTGGAACCTGAACTCCATGATGGCATGCTAGCTCCACAGCTATCCATCCAGAAAGAAACAACAGAAACATTTCTAATAAAACATCTGTAAGTTTTTTTAATCCATATGATGGTTTATCATAAGTTGAATATATTAGTTTATGTTGCTAGAATGTTTAAATCCACGCTTTTAGTAGTATTTTGAATTACCTTAATCTTAGCAGTTTTTAGACTAAACTTTGTAATGTTAAAGTGTTAATGTGATTCTTTAGTTATCTACTATTCTACTACTACTTAACATTGAAACAATATTATGCAAGTTTTCTTGGCAACATATAATGTTGAAATAAAGCTTCACTTCTTATGTAATCGATTCGGAAAAAAAAATGAAGTCCCGCCACAACGCGCGGGTTATCTCATTGCTTGGTAACCAGGGGAAGGCGGCGGGTACAAGGGAGGGGCACAAGGGGCATGTGCCCCCCTAGCGAAAAATACTGTAGTGTAAAATTTCAAAAATTTCTGGCTTTTTTTGTAATTTGCCCCCCCTAAAAACCAATTTGTAGTGTAGATTCTAAAAATTATCAAAGTGTGCCCCCTCGAGCAAAACTTTCTGGCTCCGCCCCTGCTTGTAACCCCTATCCACTGATTATTTCTTTAATCAGTCCCTCTACTAAAAACAAGCACAAACACTATCCCGATTTACACTAAAACTATACCACAATCACATCCCCTTTTTACCAGATCCTTAGCTCCTTTATCAGCCCTATCCATTTCCATATTCACCATATCAGCTATTGATTCACACAAACCGCAACAATCGCCATGGAATTTTTCGATGATGGGATTTTTATGTGTGGCGTGCCTGGAGTGGATCGGGGTTATGGGTATTGTGTAAGTTTTTTTTACGTGATGGATTTGTTTGTTTTCTTTTTGTTCTTGATGAGCCGATTGTTACCGATTGTTGAATCTGGGTTAATGATTGTTGCCGATTGTTGAATCTGTTCTTGACGTTAGGATCTGGGTTTAGATTTTGTGATTTTTTGTGTGATGATTTTGAGGTGTCGTGTTTATGTTAGGTTCTGTGAAGTGGTGGGGAAAGAGATGTGTAGGGTATATAAAGATGAAGATTGGAGAAAGAGATGTTAGGTTTTGTGATTTTTAGAAGATGAAGATTGGAGGAAAAGTGTGGTGAGAAGGTATATAAAACTGTGGTGGGGGAGGGGAAGGATAATACGGTTATTAGACAGTATACTAAGGGCGTGCTTGGTTCATAGTCAGGAATGATAATGATAAAGGCAAAACGAATTCTAAGAAATATAATGAGCATTCTTTATTATTCCTTATGTCATTAGAGTTGCTTGGTATACATACATTCTACAAATATACATTTACCGGGGGACCCGACCCCCCGGGTTACATTAAATTTTTTTGACCCGGCCCCACCCCCACATTAATGAAAATTTAACTTTTTTTTTTCTTTTTTTAAAACAGTAACTTTTTTTTTACCCTTTTTTTTTCCTCAAAATTATTTTAAAAGAAAACTTTCCTTTTTTTTTCTCGGAATACCCTCTCGTGTGTTTGAGCATCGTGTCTGTTTTTCTATTGATAAAAACTTTAAGTTTCCTTCACAAACCTCGCGCTCCGCTTAATGTCCGTTCTGTTTTTTACCTCAAAAAAAATTTAAAATAATTTTACTTTTTTTTTCTCGAAAACCCTCACGCACTGTTTCGGACATTTTTTTTTCCTTTATTTTTTTCAAAAATTTTCTTTTTTTCCTCGGAATACCCTCTACGCACTGTTGAGTAGTCGGTCGGTTTTTTTTGATAAAACTTTAAGTTTCCTCAAACTTCGCGCTCCGCTAATCATCAAATAAAATTTTCCTTTTTTTTCTCGGAATACCCTCTCGCACTGTTTGAGTCATCGGTCTGTTTTTTTATGAATAAAACTTTAAGTTTCCTCAAACCTCGCGCTCGCGGTCTTTTTTTTATGAATAAAACTTTAAGTTTTCTCAAACCTCGCGCTCCGCTAATCGTCCCGCAACGGCGCGCGGTCGCCAGTTTTTTTTTCCTTTTTTTTTCAAAAAATTTCTAAAATAAAATTTTCCTTTTTTTTCCTCGGAATATCCTCTCGCATGCATTAAATGGCCTTTTGCATTTAGTGTGCATTAAATGCACCGGGTTGACCGGGGTGCATTTAATACGCCGGGTCAACCCTACCCGGTCCGATCGGTTTTTTTTTTTTTAGAAAAAAAAAATTTGTTTTGTTTTTTAAATACTCTCTCGCACTTTTTTAGTCATCGGTCTGTATTTTTAATTATTTTTTTTAAATTGTTTTTTTGCTTTTTTTTTCAAAATATTCACTCGCACTTTTTGAGTTATCGGTATTGTCGGGTCGACCCGACCCGGTCCGCCCCGACCCGTTCCTTTTTTTATTTACGAAATAGCCCCTCAAATATTTACGAAATACCCCCTCGCACTATGTGTTAAATTACGAAAATTACCCTCATTTTTTTTTATTTATAAAATACCCCTTTCCCCACTAGCGGTCGACCGTTAGTTTTTTTTAGAATGCACAAAACAGTGGCTTGAAAAGTCGGTCGTTACTTTACGACAGTTAATTTTTCTTTTTTTACATAATATAACTTCTAACACGTCAACCGAAAACAACGGCCGACCAAACATTCCCGCAGCGGCTGCTGCGGTGTGAGCCTAACTTGTATAAATTACATATACATATACAAGTATTGTTATAGTATAAATTGTTATATAAATATGTCACTTACACAAATGAATTTTGTTTCTTGATCTTGATCACTTCCAATAAAACTGGTTAATAAATGTAAATTATTTCAAGTATTTCGTAGTAGAATTGATGATTATCTACTTGACGAAAACATATGAGAAAAGTGAAATCAAGTTATCCAACAAGGAAGTTATAGATGAAGAAATCATAAATAAATCAAAAAGAATGATATATGTTAACAGATTGAAAAAAAGCTATCAGTGAAACTTTCATAATTACATTATGTATGATAAATGTTATAAAAGGAAAAGGTGGAAGACATAGTCATGTAAGTATGTAACTGCTTGCAGGTAGTGGGTAATGAAAATTGATTATCCTTAAAATTATGAGTAATGAAGCATGGTCCAATACTAAAGAATGATTAATTACCTTTTAATTAACCAAGCATCATTTTTCTTTCTCATTACTCATGTCTTATAACCCTCAACCAAACACCCCCTAAAAATGAGCATGTTATTAGACAATATACTAAAAATGAGTATGTTATTTTGTCTTTTTGTGGCATGTGCTCAAGGTTTTTCTTTGGGCTTTTATTTTGCGCTCTCAATTTAGGCCGGCCCATTTAGATATTATTTTTACTTATTCAACATTATGCAACATACAAGTAGGTAATATAAAAAAACACACGCGGAAAAATCTTCGAATTGCGAACAAAACGAGCCCAAGATTGCAATGCTTCTTACATACGTAAATCTGACCCAAAGTAAAAAAAAAACCACCGGCCGAAATTGGAGAATTTTTTTTTACAAATCGGACCATCAACTTTTAACTATTTACGACATTTTATATAATAAACTTTATTTATCAAATATATAACACATATTTACCGATTCATTCAGATTAAAAAATACCCACGGAACGGTTTTCGAATTGTGAACAAAACGAGCTCAATATTGCAATGCTTCTGAAATACACATGATTTTATAAAAAAATTCAAAAATATTTGGATCATTAGCCAGGCTCCTTTTAGCTCATGTAGTCGGCCTAAATGGTAAATCTATAATATATATAGACAAAAAGTAGTCGGCCCATTATTCTTTGTTACAATAACGATTGTATACCAAAAAATTGTTAACACATACTAAAATACCGAAAACACACTATTATCGAAGCTAAATAACTTTCGACATTAGGTTAGCCCCGCCGCAACGCGCGGGCAATATGTTAACTCGTTATATAAGAAATAAGGAAATAAAATGATAAAAACGCGGCAATACCGTGGCACTTACGTGTCAAATACGTGGCTGGTAACCTGTACACGTAGGCTTACTCGGTGATGTAAGTCAACCACTAAACACAATAGTCAAATTTGAAAATTTTAATCACTTAATAGCAAAAAAAATGATTGACTATTTTACTATATTTTCAAGCAATTTACCTAATAAAGAAATACAAAAATGATAATATTAGACATGCGCCTTGATATCACGCGAACACAAACTAATAGAGTACCATACGTCAAAATCAAACCAATTTGATGACAATTTCCATTCTTCCTTACATATAAAAATAATTTAATAAGCTAAAAATATAAATCGGTGTACATTATTTTGCAAACTATTTTTTTTGCATGTATTACAAGCAAAACGCATAGTTTATACTCTTATTAAAACACTCATTACTTAAACGTACAATAATATATTAACATTGTATAACCAAACTAAACACAAAATTTAAAAATTTAAACATACAACAAATTAAATACAATCAATTAAAATACCATCTTACTAAGAACATCTCCAATGCAAAAAACTTTTGACAGCTTTTTGCATTTAATGCATTAAATGCAAGAACATTGAATGGGCAAGACTTTTTATGAAAGACTTAGTTGTTGAGTTTCCCAGAAAAGTTTTCTTAGAAACACAGAGAAAACAGAAAACATGTTCAAAATAAGTATTTTCTGAAATTCCTCTACTAAAAACAGAAACTTGTTTTCTCCTATCATAACTATGATTCAGAGAACTTGAATTTGGAGTTCTCCAGTTTTCAAAAGGTTCCTTGGAGAAAGAAAAGTTACTCTGTTCTTAAGAAAACTAGAAAAAGAAAATTAAGAAAACTTTCCTGTAACTAAACGCACCCTTAGTATTTAAGTCTTTCTAAAAACCTTTTTAAAAAGCTTTTGGTGCAATGCCAAAAAACATTTCCAATAACTTTTTTAAATAGTGAAAAGTCATTTTTAATTTTTCTCATTGGAGATGCTCTAAGAGCATCCACAATGAAAAGCTTTTTGCTAGTTTATAAAGCTTTTGAAATAACTTTTTTGCATTGGAGCATGAGGTTTTATAAAAGCTTTTTACAAATGACTTGACAAACAAAAAGCTGAAAATGCTACAACCACAAAGAGTTTACAAAAAGATTTTCACAAAATGATGTGTTATGATGATTTGTACATCATTGGCCAATTAAAAAATGAGAGATAAAGAACTTGAATCCAATTATTGCATGCCACATCATTTTGTAGAAATCTTTTTGTAAACTCTTTGTGGTTCTGGCATTTCTCTTTGCAAAAACCTATTAAGCATTAATGTCTTGTGCATTTAAGGCATTAAATGCAAAAAGCCATAAAGACTTTTAAGCATTGTAGATGCTCTAAGTATAATAATATTTTTTACAATGTACAATCTACACAAGCTACTAGTACAGCATAATCCAAAATATAAACTAATTAAACATATTGATTAATGTTATTTTTAAAACACTTTTAAAATGAAAAATACATGTTATTATGCACATTGTACAAACTAATAAAACACGCAAAACTCCATACTATATGCTAACAAGTTGATGGTACATATAATTTTCAAAACCTCACATGACTAATGGGTTTCAACCGGAGTTGCCACCGGTTTGGCTAGTCAATAAATGCCTTCTGAAAACAAACCGGAGAAGACCCGTCGAAATCGATAAAAACATGTGAACCGGGCCTCACCACGATCTATTTCTCCAGTTAATCGTCACAGACTCACAGGGTATCCGTCGCCGCAACGCGCTAATACATGCTGATAGAGTACCATACGTCAAAATAAAACCAATTTGACTATTTCCGTTCTTCCTTACATATAAAAATAATTTTAATAAGCTAAAATTATAAATCGGTGTACATTATTTTGCAAACTATTTTTTGGTGCATGTATTACAAGCAAAACAAAAATTGGCTTACAGTATTTTAAAAAGTGGTGCACAATATTTTTCTCAAAGGGTGTGTTTGTTTCATTAAGATGTTTTGGGTTTGAATCTGACTACCATATCTTACTGGTTAGAGACGGTCATAAAGTCTGAATCTGAATGAAATATTGTTGTTTGTTTTTTTAGTTGTCTAAAGGGTTTTAATGGTCAATTTTTTTAAATATATATGAAACCATAACAATGTGATAAATAAGTAACTTATGTAAACATAAAATAAACTTTTTTTATCATATATTTAATATAATAATAAATCATTAGATAAATTATTTTAATACATATCCAAAATTTAATAAAATAATAAATCATTAGAATAAACTGAAAACCGAAACTGAACCAAACTGAAAACAATCGAAACGAACTAATAACCGTACCGAATTTACCATAATCGAACCGAACCAAACTACAAATTCGATTTTCGGGTTGAATGTTGGTTTGGCAATACGATAAATAAGTAATTTGAATGTATCTTTGAAGAAAAATATTTAGAAAAAAAATCAATATCCACAAAACACAGTTTTCATTCACACTTTGTCAATAAACGTGATACGGTTAACACTTTTTCTCGGTGTCATATAAACTAATTCGGCCCACTATAATTAAATGATATTAAAAATTTGGCCCAAACACTTTATCAAGAAAACCAGCCCAATACACTTAAGTCTTAACGATAATATCATTATCCATATAAGATACTAGTTTCATAGCCCGCCCGAATGGGCGGGCTAGCTGCATGATAAAACATGCAGAAGAATAAAAAAATGTAAAACATATCGTGTAATATATACTGAATTTATGTGTAATATATATTGAAAAAAAAACAATAAAAAATTGAAAAGGCGTCAGTATTTTATATAATTAAAAATTCTTTGCTTGCGATTCAAATAAGGATAAATTAAAATAACCTTCCTTGTGTAAAAACGCGTTTTGTTTTGGGTGGGGGACTTTTGTGGTATTTGCCGTCGGGGTCTTTGTCGACAATTCAAATAAAATAAAACATTAGACTTTTTCTTGGGACAAGGGTATATAATTACTACTTTGATAAAAAGGCCATTTTTGAGGGGGGGGGGGGGAACTTTTTCTTTATTTTAAGGGAAAAAGGGTCTGGTAATTTTCAAAGGGGGGGGGGGGGGGACCAAATTAGGAGTTGATCGCAAAACTCGTACCCTAACTTGTTTGTTTGCAGTTAGATATCTATATATTTATACTACATTATAAAGCATTTGGGACTTTCCTTTATTAGGAAGTCTGAATTTTCAGACAATTAGAGTTGCTTTGTTATGGAAAGTCTGAATCTGAATTTTCAGTTTCAGTTTCCCTGTGTCTGAAGCTACAGCCAAGCACTCATCATACTGTTATAAGACAAGCACATGGACATTCATTCGTAACAAACTCATTTGTAAGAGCCCATTCAATTTTCAGCTTCCCGTATTCAGTCCAATTCATCTTCAAATGTTGATAATGATTATCAGAAATCAATCTATATCTATACTTCTTTATAAAGGATGTATATCCAATGCCTAATTCCGAACCAAACTCCGAAGCTAAATTCAGATTCAGACTGCCGAACCTCCAACATATAAGAACCACACACGTGACAAAAAAACATTCACCTCTCCTTTTTTCTCGCACTCACTCTATCCGTATTCAAATGGCAATGGTTGAGGTGCCTCAATGGAGGCGGGCGGCTGTACGGTAATTGATTGTACAAGAGGTGGCATATTTATGGTGGTTTGACCGGAGGTGTGGTGAGGTACAGAGGGACGGTGGCGGCTAAAGTTACGGCGGGGGTACGGTTGCAGAGGTACGGTGGCGAGACTATCTTGAAGACGAACTTGTATGAGCTCATGTGTCTGCGTTAGTGAGTGTTTTGTTTGAAGGGAATGAAACTGAATGGGATAACTTTCAGAGATTGTGGTTGCGTTTTATCTTTTATGGAGTGATAAGGTGTGATTAGTATCGAGAGTGGATCAGATGTTAGGGGCGGGTGAAAATGAGATTAGGGTTGCAATGCCCTAATTATAAGGAGTTACTTTTGGAGTGGGCTAGGTATTAGATGGTGATGGGCTAGACTTACTGAAATTTGGCCGAAAATGCTTAGCTATTGGGTTGGTGTTATTGGTTTAGTACGGGTATGATGAATGGGCCGGATAGTAAAATAATATCATGACTGATATGAGACTATATAACCGGATATAGAGTCTAAGGGGTACGGCTAAAGTTGGAGCCTCGGAGGTACGGTGGCGGCTGAAGTTTTGACGGCTTGAAAGTGGTGGTTTGGCCAGAGGTGTGGTGATTGTAGCGATGGTGGCCGGATTATATGGCAGTGATGGATGAGTTTAAAAGAGATAAGAAAAATACATGAGAGAGAAAGTAAAAAATGAATGTGTGAAAGAGAGAGAACAAACATTTACTTTTTGCTTTTACCGATAAATATGAACTGCTTTTGCTATGCTTTAGGTAGTTTTATGTTTTCAAAGTTGGGTGCTACTATTGGTACCCGACACACAAAATAAGTACAATCAGTTTCTGCTCCGGTTTTTTACTGTTTAATATTTTGATATATTTTTATTAATTTTTAGTTTTTTTTACTTTTAATGCCTCGAAAATGCTGCTTTGCGCGGGTAACATTCTAGTTTAATAATATACATCTACCTTTTACATGGATATTTCTAAAACACTCTACTCACCTCTCAAACAAATTTCAGGTAGAGAAACTAAGTGAAATTTTTTTGAATGAGATGCTAAGCACAATGCCATGTAACCCTCGAGAAAACCGGAGACATTTCTTCAACAAATCTGCAATTTAAAGAACATGATAAGAATGCTATTTTATTGAAATAATTACTTGGATGGACATATAAACCAATGTATCAAAGGGACCGTACCCTGCACATGGTGGCCCGCTAGCATCTGAACACTTCACCCTTCCTCTGCTGTCATATACTCTCCTGTTTGTTAAAAACTTTATGTGCATTAGCAATAAGAAACACGGTGATGTTAATATTTATTTTATCGTTCAACAATTTCCAATTCGCTCACCTATGAAACTTATTTGTTCTCTTCCGAACCGTGATCCGATGATGTATGAGTTGAAATTGGATCTAGAGCTGGTTGGGATATCTCTAATCCTTCTGCTTTAACAATATCTAAGTATCTGCAAGTATACATAGGATTCAGTTACAATATATTTACAATCAGTAGCAGATGTGAATCACTATATCGTTAATGGGATTGTTATTGCCACACATACTTGGTGATGACTAATCAATTTAAGATCTTAGGCTAAATGAAGAGGTAAACTTGTAATTTCAGTTACTTTTGGGATTGGTACACAATTGTAGCCATTTCTACAAAACCATGGTATATTTGCGTTGGAAGCAGCACCAAGCTACAACAACAGGCTACAAGGTAGAAAGCAACATCACTAACAATAAAACCAATCGATCAGTGGACATCTAAATGCTAGTAATGTAAAATTTCTTACTTGATATTTTTCTTGAATGTAGAAATTTGAAATCAGAAAAAGAACATATATCATAAATGACTATAACATAGAATGACTAACAAACTTAGAATACACTTTAGAAACATGAAGAACTATAGTGGAAAAAGTAGAAAACAGAGGCACGTACAACGAAAGACGTACATAAAGAATGGGAGCCTCTAATTTATGAATGTGAGATCTCTATGGGTATCATTCTATATGCAGCTTTCTATGCATGTGCATATCAGTTTCACATACTCTGCATTAAGGAAAACATGTGACCACACTATAACACTTATGGGAATAACCAATCATAGGGGTTGTCTGGAAAGTGTATTATATAGAGTAAACAACCTCATAATTCTGCATGAAACAACATAAAGTTTCTCCACCAAACAACCTCAGATTCTGCATAAACTTTTGCACAGAGGCTGTTTGGGCAGAATTATTTGACTACGGTTAAAGGTTGTATGGGCATAACCTATCATAGGAATCTCGGGTCAATGGGGCCTGTTTAGGCAGCCATGGAGACTCATGGTTTCAAAAGACCAAGACACTTGTGGTTGGGTTAAGTGTGACCACTTCTTTATAGCAAACAGGCATCTGTGGAAAATTGACATTCATAGTGAGGCATGTCCAAGACAATCGCTCCTTGACCAAAGCCAAATTAATAATGTGTTATAGCAGTAGTTTAGTGTGTTGCTTTTTAAGTTTCAGTCAATTTCAGAAATCGCATTTTTATCACTAAAGTGGAAGTATCTTCTAAGATTTTGTTATTGTATTAAAAAAAGAGTGATTATCATTATGAATCATTATTAATTCTGCCTTCTAATCTATTTTTAAACAATCAAGATATTCGTATGTGGAAAACTAGAAAGGGGTTGAATAGTTTACCGCTTTTTAATTTGACGTTTAGTTTGATTATAAAAACTTAGATTCGACTTTATGTGAATTCACAATATACACAATATAAACAATTTAACTAATCAAATAAGTGATGACACGATATGAAATAAGTATGCAAGATAAGAGATAAGAGATGGAAAGATCAAACCACAACACAAGGATTTATAGTGGTTCGGTAACGAAGCACCTCTTCGCCCTACTCCACTCCCCGAGCACCAAACTCAAGAGTTTTCTTCACTATGTGAACAAGCTCCCTTTAGGCGGAGAAAACCGTACACAACTTAGCTTACACCAATTTCTGACACTAAGCGAAATGTCGAGTTCTAATCCTAGGTAGAACCAATCTATTTTGGAGCTTAAATGAAGATATTTTGAAGATTACTATTCTGAAGACCAATACGTCGTATCCATCAAAGAAGATACGGCGTATCAGTGCCTACACTCACTAATGACCATAAAGGAATGAAGAGCAATACGCCGTATCTAGAAGAAGTCAATACGCCATATTGAAGATATAGTATGTGGATATTCTAGAAGATATCAAACGTGGTCCCTACTCCAAGAAACTCCAATACGCCATATCCAATCCCTTGGATACGCCGTATCGAATAGACTTCCAGACCCTATAAATACAAAACTCAAAAACGAGTTTTAAGTATGCTAAATCATATTCTCGATACCTAAACCATAAAAGTAGATTTTCAAAGGACAAAAAGAGCAAAAGAGGTCAAGCAACGTTATCAATTCCATAGAAGACAACGTGTAATTCCATATACTTTAGTAATCGTTCAGTTTTTGGTATCATTCGTTAACTCAGTTAGTTTATCTTGGCTAAATAATTTCTCTTGTATTTATTATGACGCTTGAAGGCTAATACCTTTGGGTATTAGCCATTATTATGAAGATCTGAATGTTTGGTATTGTTTATCTCGATTTCTTAATTTATCGTTGAATGCTTGTTTATGTTTATTAATTTATACTTGTTTACGTGCTTTTGTATGCGACCTATCATTCAACTGGATCTAGTGATACGGACCAAGTAATCTAGAGTCTGGGATAGCTCTCCATATAGTGATTTATACATCTAGAATCATATGATCACAAATATTGCCCTGCTAAATCCGTGTCTAGGATACGCTTCGGGCTTAACTAGTTAATTGGATATTGCCTTTGGTTTATTGAACGTGTTGACTAGAAGGTGAACCTAGATAATTCAACAAATAACGTACTGATTCCATTAGATAGTTGGACAAGTGGACTACTTGAGTATAAATCGCCGTTAAGCACCATTGCTTTAATTCTTAAGATATATTATAATCAGCAAATAAGGATGCTTTATGCGGATGCTTTAACAGAATTAATATGTGTAGGTCTTAGGAAGAAGTACCGCCTAAGTCTTAAGAATGATATGCCGCCTCGAGAGAAGAAATCATTGCACTTAATCAAGAAACCAACGTTCTAATCGGATTAATAAGTTTTCTATCATAAGGCTCGACTACTCTTTTATCTTTTGTTAATTATCTTGCGTGGGTTAAAGTGTCTTGAATTGATTGTAGTCACCGACCAAACCGTGTCAGTCTCTCAGGCTGAATCCTCCCTTTTACCTGTTAGAATTAGGATTAGAACTAACATAGGATTATCATAGGTTTGACTTAGATTAGAATTAACATAGCCCCAAATCAAGAACCCTAAATTGAAAACCCCAAATCAAGAACCCTAAATCTCCAAATGAACGGGCCTCATCCAACATTAATAGAGTTAACCTCGCTTCAAGTGTTCGACACCCTACTTACTACGAATCTACCATCGACCGGGTACACTGCCCGTTAAAGTGTCATTTTTGGTTAAGTCGACAAAATATTAATTTAAAACTTAAATCGAGCTTCGACAGATGCTGCCATAAGGAACCAAGGAACATCGATCAAAACTTTAGAAATTCAAATCGGGCAAATGAGCAAGGTACTATAGGAGAGAGGATTTGGAAGCCTACCAAGCTCAACTAAAACAAACCTGAGAGACCAAGTTATGTCAATATCAACCTCCATTAAAGCTTATTCAAACTCGATACGCCGTATTGGATCTAAGCAATACGCCGTATCCACTGGACAAAACATTACACCACTATACAAGGCAAGACAAATGACGGTTCCATAAGTCGTTTGGATAATCATTACTGTGAAGAAGAGGGGAACTATGGACCAAAATTCACGAAAGCTTGTGAAGCTTCACATATCAACAACACCATACCCCGAAGGGAGAAAGACCCAGGAAGTTTCACTTTACCTTGCTTTATTAATGATTTTTGTTTTGACAACGCCCTTGTTGACTTAGGAGCTAGCATTAGTGTTATGCCTCTCTCAATCTACCTTAACTTAGGATTAGGCGAATTAGTTCACACTAGGTTGACAGTGGAATTGGCTAATAGAACAGTGAAATATCCCAAAGGAATTGATGAAAACGTTCTAGTAGGAATTGGAAAATTTACTTTCCCCATAGACTTTATAATCTTGGATATGCCCGAGGATATCAGAGTGCCCTTAATCCTCGGAAGACCATTTTTGTCTACCGCCCATGCTAAGATTGATGTTTACAAAAGAAAAATTACTTTAAGAGTTGGGGAAGAAAAGATTATTTTTAAAAGTGTTAAACCTGTTAGTAGTATAATTAATAGGGTCTATATGCTAAGTTTGAGAGAACGAATGGAGCTTGATTTAGAAGCTAGGCTTATGGGAGAAACTTTGGTGATTAATAGATCATTAGACCTTTTCCTGGAAGATTACACTGAATTAAATGATCTAACTGAACCATTTGAGCTTAGAAGAAATCAAGGAAATGATTTGATGCCCACCATCAAGGAAGGTGAGATAATTAAGGAATTTAGAACTAGGAATGAAGATCTTGATACAAGAATTGATGATTACCCTAGTTATTGTGATGACAATAAGAAAATCCATATAGATTGCGCTCACAACTTAAAGTTTTCATGCATGGTAGGATTTGAATTTACTCACGCCAACTTTTTCCCGTTATTGTATGTCAATGTGATGTCCAAAAATTTTCATAATTCTATAATGAAAGATAAAATGGTATACAAAGGAAATAATATTGTATAAACATTATTGAACATGCCTATCTTTGTTGGAACTTTTTTTGTGTTGACAGATTTTGCAGTTTTAGAAAATATGGATGCTTATCGTGATGAAGGAATGGGCGATGTTATTTTTGGTGAACCATTTTTAAGAGAAGTTGGAATTAAAGCAAAATGATTTGATGGGATGATTACCCTTTACAACGGTGATGATGAACTAACTTACCAAATGGTGCGATCACACCCAAGGTTTAAACGCCACACCAATGAGCAATGCAAAAAAATCCCACCATTACTGAAGGTAAGTAAGAAAGATGAGATGAATGGAATCTCGCATACATACCAAAAGCTTAAGGGGTTCTACAAAGAGTATTGAACTTAGGACCTGATTACATTCGACATGTGAAGACGGTAAGAATGATCACTACAAGCTGTGGGCCACTTTAGCGTGATTAGATGGAATGAAAGGAGAAGCTGAGACAGTCTAAATTAAGACTTTGTTTGTAAACAAAAGTGCTCTCCATGGAGACAACCTGGAATGTTATTTTATTTTATCGAGTATGTCTTCCCAGACATCAATACGGCGTATCCGCTCTATACCATACGGCGTATTAATTGTCTAGATGTTATCAGTCCTTTATTTTTATCCACTTTAAACATTATTGTCAGTTTTGTCAATACGGCGTATTCATGCACATGATACGGCGTATTCAACAGACTGACCCGTATTTAGATACTTTTTACAGGTTTTTCAATACGGCGTATTCCAGTTTATGGATACGGCGTATCGATCTCCTGTACAGTTTTGTTTAGTTTAGTTTAAATTAACCGTAGGTACCAAGATAGGAATGCATGTTTTTTCTACTTTATACAGGACCTCGTGAAAGAAAAATCGATGATTATTGATGGAGAATTTACAAATATGGAAATCCTGAAGTTTTGGAGTCTTGAAACTTTAAGGCGGTTGTTCAACACGTAATCTTGCTCAATAAAGCTACATGGAGAATCTATCGAGCAAACATCAGGGGAGTTTCTCATTCTAATTCTTATATTTTTAATGTTTTATCTATACAACGAGGACGTTGTATAATTCAAGTGGGGGGTGGAAATTAGAATGTTTACTTGTCCTATTTTTCACATTAAAATGTTTAAATTATGCTCAAATTTAAAAAAAATTCAAGCATACTTTTGTGAAATTACTTGATATATAACCCACACACAACAACCGATATTAGATATTGTGAGGGATTTAACCTTTTCGTTTCTAAAATGTTACCCATTTTCTACAATATATGGTGATGCGGTGATTGTTGTAGACTTTTGAACTTGGCTTGGTATATCTTATTCGAGACCACAGTGTGTGATGCAGTATTATGGATTTAATTGGTGTAACTTGTTTTAAATTGGTAAATTTTATGATTACAACCAATCGCTCTTTTCTTGTTGTTTATTAACTAACTATTACGTTAGTTATACTACCTGTTTATAACCTTTGTTTACTCTCACTTAAGAAATAAGATTCCCCTTTTGAACAACCCGTAGAGCCAAATCTTTAGAAACTACACCTTGTTCATTTGTTTCGTTACACCCTTTACTCCTTAAACCTACCTGTTTGATTAAGTTTAATTTACAGTGGAGTTGCTAGTTGCTTTAAAGTGTAAAGTTTGTATTTCCCGAGTCTTGTGTCATTTTCTATCTTTGGTGCGGTTGGAAATTTGCACATTGCAAATGGGAATGTATATTAGTAGTCAAAACTCATGTGATTTTACTACCATCACAATTATTGGTGAGTCCGAAGAACGAAGAACTATCGAAGAAATTATCCGGAATTATTATGATCGTGAAGATGGTGAAACTACACCGAGATTTGAAATATAGTTAGCGAAAAAAAAGGAGAAAAATTGCAACAAAAAAAGAAAAAAAAAGAAGGAAAGTTTGAAGATAATCGTTTCGCAAGAGCATTACCGAAGGAATTACACGAAGGATCGATTATTCGTTGATACGCAACAAAAATCAACGATGTAAAGTATTGTACAAAGTGGAAGATATCGCCACTTGCCTTGTAGAGTATGTAAAGTTTTGGGATGATTGGGAAGTTGACCGTTACGGGAACGCCAACTTAGGTTGTTGTTTTTGATCGATGATCAAGACGTTGTATATAGTCGTGTCTTAATCATGGTAACGGTCGGGAAAAGTGTCTAGCAACTTGTACTTTAGGCTTAATCTATTTGTTTCTTGATTTTTATTTAACAACAATTTACTTCCCTCTCACCTAATGATTAGCCGCTGGTTTTACGCGAATGAGGACTTGTTCGAGCGTGCATGTCTATTCCGTCGTTACGGCCATGTATGCATGTCTCAGCTGCCTCGTTGGTTTACGACTTTTGGTGAAAGTTAGAAGGTCCCTACCCTATATCATTCTTCATCCTAACCGTTGGTTAAATTCGAATGGGGATGTGATCGAACACACATGTCTATTCCGTCGTTACGACCATGTATGTGTGCTTCAGCTGCCCTGTTGGAGTGGTACTTCTGGTGAAAGATTGTAGAATGATCAAACCGTAAGCCTTTCCATACAAAAACCCATATTTACCTTTATAAACTTGTTACTCCTTGGCTTTAGTGGTGGAGATGTGTATCCTTTTGGCCTAGCTTATGGTAGAATACTCGTCAAAAAATTCGAAGCAATATTAAGCGAATAGTTACATGTTACCACATAGATTAGTGGTGATTGATGTGTTTTCATCTTCCTATTTAGTGTGGTGCTTTCTGGTTGTATCTTGTACATAGATCAATAAATGCTTTAACAACGAAAATAGCCTTAAGGATTATTTTATAAACTTCTAAAAGCTACATGAGGAAAAGTAGAGATTCAAGTGGGGGGGATATTTGATTACATCAAAGATGTCTATTTTGGCATCTTATCATGTTATTAAACCCATATTTGTATAATTATGCAAAGAATTGTTACTTCATAAACGTTTATATTTGAGGAATTATAGTAATTATGGAGTAATTAGTGAAAGTTAGCAAAAAGCGCGCATTCTAGAGCTTAAATGAAGATATTTTAAAGATTACTATTCTAAAGACCAATACGCCGTATCCATCAAGGAAGATACGACGTATCAGTGCCTGCACTCACCAATGACCACAAAGGAATGAAGAGCAATACATCGTAATCCAGAAGAAGTCAATACGCCGTTTTGAAGATTTAGTATGTATTATTATGGTAAGATGTCAAACGTGGTCCTTACTCTAAAGAAACCTCAATACGCCATATCCAATCCCTTGGATATGCCGTATCGAATCGATTTCCAGGCCCTATAAATACAAATCTCTAAAATGAGTTTTAGGTGTGCTAAATCATATTCTCGATAATTAAACCATAAAAGTCAATTTTTAGAGGAGAAAAAGAGCAGAAGAGGTCGAGCAAAGTTATCAATCCGTTAGAAGACAAACGTGTTATTCCATATACTTTAGTAATCGTTCTGTTTTTGGTTATCATTGTTAACTCGGTTAGTTTACCTTGGCTAAATTATGCTTTGTTTTTATTATGAACGCTTGAGGGCTAATAACCTTTCGTGAATTAGCTCATTATTATGAATTATCTAATGTTTGGGTATTGTTTATCTTGGAATTTCTTGATCTTATCGTTGGGATATGCTTATTTTATGTTTATCAAATTTATACTTTGTTTACGTGCTTTCTGGTATGCGACCTATCATTAAACTAGATCTAGTGATACAAGACAAGTTATAATCTAGAGTTCTGGGATAGCTCTTCTTATAGTAGGATTTTACATCTAATATCTTAGGATCACAAATATGTCCTTTTTAATCTGTGATCTAGATACGCTTCAGGCTTAACTAGTTAATTGGATATTGCCAAAGGTTTATTGAACGTGTTGGACTATAGAGGTGGAACCTAGATAATTCACAATACGTACTGATTCTATTGATAGTTGGACTGTTGACTACTAGAGTATAATTAGCATAAGCGGTAAGTGGGTAAAGTCTCTAAGAGCTAGGGTTTAACAAGATCACTCATTGCTTTAATTCCTAAGTCAGGTTATAATAAGCAAATAGGATGATTTATGTGGATGCTTTATTTGTGACAGAATTAAATGTGTCTAGGTTCTTAGAAGAATAGTACCGCCTAAGTCTTAAGTATGATATGCACCTCGAGAGAGAAATCATTGCAACTTAATAAAAATAAACCAACGTTCTAATCGGGATTTTAATAAGGTTTTAATCAGTTTTCTATCATAAGGCTCAAACCGCTCTTTTATCTTCTGTTATTTATTGTGTGGGATAAAGTTCCTTGATATTGATGTGTCATGACCAAACACCGTGCAGTATTCAGCGGAAACCCCCTTTTCCTGTTAGAATTAGATTAGAGCTACATAGGTTTTGAATATATTAGAATTAACTTAGATTAGATAAACCAAGGATATAAATAAATTGAGAGATTTACCTCGCTTTAAGTTGTTCGAACCTCTACTTACCTACGAATCTATCATCCGATCGGGTACATGCTGTTAAGGTCGTTTTGGTTAGTCGAAAAATATAAATTTAAACTTGAATTCATAAAAATAAGTACACAACAACGGACAACTTCAAATATGATACATTGCAACATGGTTGCAGGACACCACGAAGCTTTAATACTTCTTCATTAATGGTAGAAGTTTCTTCTCTTGCACTTGAGGATAAAAGCTTGGATCACTTGAAAACAAAGCTTTATGATTAAATGATCAAAGGAATGAAAGGAGAGTATAAACTAATTTAGAACAGAAAGAAAGTATGTGCAAACGGTGAGAAAATTAGTGGGGGGGGGGGGGGGGATGGTCCAGTATTTATTGGAAACTGAGTTGATTTTTGTTGGCCGTGTCCCTTAAATTAGGGTGTCGAGTCCTTAATAATTAAGGAGCCGCCCTTATAATTAAGGGGGCCGCCAGCTGGGACGCTTCCTTTTTGTCTTTTCTGGGGGGAGGTGGTTTTTTAGAACATTTTTTTAGCTTGTTTTTAGGTAGAAAATTTGAATTCAAAATATTTATTTGAATAAAACATTTCTTTTAAATCTAAAAATGTTTTGTAAAAGTTATAAAAATATTTGTGACATTTTTATAAAAAATGTGAGGTTAAATAAAAATTCCTTTGATCATAAAATGCATTAAGCATTTATTTATTCATACCTTTAAGTGATTAAATTTTTGAAATAAAAATTTACTACTAATTACTTGTTTGTGTTTAATTTTACATTTGATGTTTTTATATTTTGTGATTATCAAAACGTAGAGAGGTCAAAAAATATTATCAATAATCTCCCCTTTTTTGATGATTACAAAATCTAAACTCATTAAATGTAAAATTATTTTTAAACAAGTATTTAGTGAGTTTTATTTCCATTTCTCCCCTTTTTTGTAGAATCAAAAAGGCTTCGTCGATGAATGTTAGTAAAACCGACAGAATAAATGCTCCCCCTTGATGTGTACTCCCCCTCGTTCGAGGGCACCAAGGAATCGAGCTATGGTAACTTTGCTACAAAAACAAGTTAGAAGAACCACACCAATTTTTCTAACATATAGAGCAAAGAAAGGAAAAATAATATGCATACATCAAATTTAAGTACAAGCAAATGCATACTTGATAACATAATACCAAAGATCATTCATTTAACATAAAAAGGTTGTGTATAAAACACAATCATGCATACATGAAATAGAAATAATATGCTTGAAGCATATTAGTACAACATACATAAAAGTAAACTAATATTCCTAGATTGCCATAGAAAACCATTGGACTTGCTTGCAAAAGGAGATGATTGGTCATTTATTTGAAAGCGAGAAAAAGTCAGCATGTATCATGCTTAATTGGTTGTTAGTAGAGAGTTTAGAGCGAAGGTGGTTGTTGGAGGATAGTCACGTTGGATTTGAGATGGTGGTTGTGGTCGAGTAAAAAGAAATTCAATCCAATTGATTCTTCATCAAGGACAAATAACCAACATGTTTGTTTTAACTTGATCCAAGGTGAGGGTGTAGGTATGTTTAGAGACTAAGGTAATGAGGGCATTATAGTGTTACGGTGTGGAAGTGCATGGATAGGAGTTGTAGGTCTTGCAGTTTTATTAATGTCTTTAAATGAGCATTTTTCTCTAATCTGGAGATTAAGGAAGTGGAGGTTGAGTTTGGTTGTCACCTTGAGGTGAGGGTGGAGTTTGAGCATGAAGCACACTAGCAACATGTGGATTGATGAGTAAGTGAGGAAATAAGGGTTGTGTGAGTTGAGATTGTAGTGAAACATAGTTTGAATGAGTAGTAGGTTCATTGATAGACGATTGTGGTTTGGGCATTGGTGTTGACAAGTTAACATCAACCTCATTAGAAGAGTTACAATGGTTCAACTTCTTTCTCCATGTGGGTCTTACGGACATTTTGGCAACCCTTGAAGGTTTGGGTAAAGTTTTGTGAGGGGAAGACATTGGAGAGGACAATTTTAATGTGGTGATTGTGTAGAGATTTGAGGGGTTTTTATTTTATACTTGGTAGATGTTGTGTTATGGAGATGGGACATTGTTAGAAACAAAATCCAAGGGAAGTTGGTGATTATTGGAATTATAGTTGGTCTAGGTGCGAGTTAGCAAAAAGGGTAACAAGAGTACAAAAAAGTAAAAAATCATGCTTTCAGGTGGGCGGTCCCCTTAAATATATGGCTGTGGCCCCTTTAATTTTAAAGGACGCCCCTTTGAGATAGGGATGCCACTGGAAGTGTCAGAATTTCTAGGTTTTTTGTTTATCTTTCAGGAAATGGTAAAAAGTGGGACTAGTTTGTGGCCTTTTTGCAAAAGTCTTAATTTTTTATTGCAAATGATACTACAATTTTAACAAGCCAAGAGATAAGCAAACAAAGTCAATTTTTATTTTAAACGTGATCAAGACTAGGCATTTAGCAAGTAAGAACATGTAAACAAGCATGCAAGAAGGTAAAATAAAGGTCTTCAATAGAAACCATATTAAGCAAATAGTTTTAATACTCCTAATAGTTGTAATGCTCTTAATATTTCTTAAACAAGAGAAGTATGTTGTAAACACATTTAAATGAGACTTGTGTTTGTATTTATGACCCTAATGCGTGCCTTTATGCGACAGATGTGGAGTAACGATTATTTCGACTCTAAGATAAGAAAAGCTAAGAAATAGTCCAAGTGCTCTTTGATTTAATGTTGCTCAATCAAGATTGTCGAAAAATATATATTAGATTATATATTTTGACAACAAGTGCGAGATCATTATGCATGATTTGAAAAATGATTTTAGTATATATCAACAATGTATGAAAATAGATTTTTCATGTACTCCTAGTCGTGAGAAGGATTTTGATAAAATGTATTGGGACTTACATATACATATATTAAGTAGAAAATCTTAAACCTTAGCTAAGCCGAGGTTACGTAATCTTGTATATAGATTATTCTTTTAAAAGTTCCCAATCTTGATTTGTGCAAAATAGAATCTAGACTCGGTATTTAAGAATAAAATATTTAAAAAAACTTTTTTTTTATAGATGTCAGTTGGCGGTCAACTTAAATACATGGACGATCCCTTTTATTTTAAGGGGACGCCCAGTTAAGAATTATGGGGCGCATCTGACGAATAACTTCCCTTAGTTTTTATTTTGGCATTTTAATTTTGATTTTTGTTCATTGTTCTTGTTTACTTTTAAGTACCTAATCAATTATTTATAGTAATGAGGCTACTTAATAAGTGTTTAATCAATTTGTTCCATATTCTTGACAGACGTTAGTAGAATTGAAAAGGCTCTCGTTTAAGGGGTTTAGTTGAATACGGCAATTTTATCTTCGATTGAACCTTTTTCGATGGAATATTTAATTTCTTGAACATTGTCACGAAAGAAATGGGGACGGAATCTCAATGTGTTTTGTACAGGTGTTGTACGTGATCTTACTTAAGTCTATGCCCCTTTATTATCAAACATTATAGGGATGTTCATCTAATCTATGCCATATTTCGAGTGCTTGGTTCATTCATAGTGCTTGTTGGCTGACTTGCCTTTTCCGGCGCTTACATATTGGTTCGGGAAAGTGAGATAAAATAGCAGAGCGGTTTGTTCTTTCAACAAACCTAGATGTTAAACAAAATTCATAAACGTGTGTAAATACCGCCAGTGTTTTTTGGCCACTATCTCCCGGGCTCATGATCAGAGTCCGCATATAATATTGTTTCTATCCCGGACCCTTATAGGATACTTAAACCTAAGTGCGTTGTGCCTTTAACGTATCGGAAGATACGTTTAACCGCTTCAAGTTGAGAGGTTTTAGGTTCTCTTGGAAGCGTGCACAAAGGCAAACCCTAAATGATATCGGGTTGTTGCCTGTCTAAGTATAGTAAATACTATCATACTCTATACTTGGTATTATTACGGTACTACCTTTGCATTTTGTGAGTTTAGTTTCCGTAGACATAGGAGTTTTCATTGGTATAGAGTCTTCTAATCCAAAAATTTTAAGCATTTATTTTATGCATTTTGATTGGTTAAAAAATATACCATCTTCTAATTGTTTTATTTGTAGTCCTAAGAAGAAATTAAGTTCCCCCATCATACTCATTTCAAACTCATCGTGCATGATTTAGGCAAAATCATCGCTCATTTCTTGACATGTTGAATGATTATAATTATAGTGACATATATATTGGTCAATGATGATGTTAGGAGTCCTTTTTCTAGTGTAATGCGTTGTTATCTACCATTCTCATTGTATAATCACGTTTAATAAGAAAGGCTTTTAATCTATTATACCAAGCTTTAGGAGCTTGTTTGCAGTACATGAAAGCGGCTTTCTTAAGTCTAATAAACAATTGATTAGGTTTTTCGAAGTTAATGAATCCCGGAGGATGTGCACATAACCTCCTATTGATAAAACCATTAAGGAATGCACTTTTTACAAGCCATTTGAATAACTTAAAGTCTAGAAACTACAATATGTGTGTTGTGCATGGCATAGCTAATAATATTCTTATGGATTCTAATCTAGCTACGAGTGCATAGGTTTCGTCATAATCAATTCCTTCTTGTTGATTATAACCTTGGGCAACTAACCTAGCTTTGTTTCTAGATACGATACCATTTTCGTCAAGCTTATTTCTATATACCTATTTGGTTTTAATTATGGTCATATTCTTAGGATTAGGGACTAGTTCTAACAAACAATTCATTGATATGGAATGTTGTTTAATTCTTCTTGCATATCAATTACCTAACTTTCGTATTTTAGGGCTTCATTTATATTTTTTGGTTCTACGGTTGAAAGAAAACAAAAGAAACTACTTTTGTCTTGAGCTTTGTGATTAAGGGTTCTTTGATTTAGATTACCTATACATTTTTCTATTGGTGACTTTACACCCCCCAAACACCCCCCCCCCCCCCCCCCCCCAATTTTTTTAGATTCTTTTATGTTTATAATTTCATTATTTTCTAAATATTTATCTTCGAGATCATTTCCTAAAGTTCTTGTTTTACTAACCTCAATAGCTTCTTCTTCGACTAAATCATCATCCTCCAAAGGTGATGTTTTAGGCGGGGGAGGAGTTTCATCAAATGTCACATTTAAGGATTCTTCGACTTTCATTGTTTGTTTGTTAAGAATTATTTAGGCTTTACTATTTTGAGAGTATCCTAAGAAAACACCTTCATACGACTTTGGGTCAAACTTGGTGAGGTAATCTTTTGTATTAAGAATGAAGCATTTACTTCCAGATACTTTGAAATAGTTTAGGTTTGGTTTTCTACCTCTTAATAACTCATATGGAGTTTTTTCTAAAATATGTCTAATGGAGATTCTATTTATTATGTACGTTGATGTATCGACCGCATTACACCAAAAATTTTGTGGAATGGATTATTCATTTAACATGGTTCTACTCATTTCTTGCAAAGTGCGATTTTCTTCTTTCTTCTACCCCATTTAATTATAGAGTACGAGGAGCAGAGAAATTGGGAGAAATTCCGTTTAATTCACAATAGTTCCGAATTGTACTTCATTTATCAAATTCCCGACCATGATCCGTTCTAATTGACACTATGGAACTTCTAATGTATTTTGAATCATTTTATAAATATTTCGAACTCTTTTCGATTTGCTTCGGTTTTATTCCTAAAATCTAGTCTATGTATATCGAGAATAGTCATCTATAATTACTAAGGTATAACGGTTTCCTCCATAACTCCGTACGGTGGATGGGCCAAATAAGTCATGTGTAATAACTTCTAGCATCTAGTTGTTTGATTAACTATATTTTGGCTTTGTGATAGCATGAGCCTAGCTTACAATTTTGCAAGCGTCACAAAAATGTCGGTCAAATTTAAGCTTAGGTAGATTTCTAACTAATTTCTTAGAAGCCAATGATTGAATTAATTGCATATTTTCGTGACCTAATCTCCTATGCCATAAAATGGAGTTTTCGTCTAAAGTAGCAAGACATATTTTATCTTCCGGTTTATTTCCTAATTTCATCACATATAGCCCTCTTTTTCTAATTATTACCTATGGACCTTTTCGTCTTGATTATTTCGCTATCGTGTTCGGTAAATAATTACTATTGACTTTATTATCACATATTTGGACCAACACTAAGCAAATTAAATTTTAAATTATCTACGTGCTCAACGTTTTCAATAATTAGGGAGTCATGAGAAATCGTACCTTTGCCTATGATGTTACCTTTGCCTATGAGTTATACGCTTTGTATGTAGAAAATTACTTTCGGTTACCCGTCATATGTTTCGAGCATCCACTATCTTTAATCAACTCTTCGAGCTCTAAGTTTATTCCTAAGCATATCTCATTTGATGCTTGAGTTACAAGACAAGTTTCGTCTTTAGCCTTTTCTTCCTCATCTTCGCCACTATCACTCCATGCTCCTCTAATAAAAGCTCTTTGATTATTGCTTCTTGGCGACTTTGGACATTCTTCGATGAAAGCTGATTCAATCTTTCATCTAAAGCATTTTCTTTCACTTTTACCATTTTTGTCATTTCTACTTCTTTGAAATGACTTTCTTTCGTCTCGTGGTTGTCTTACAAATCTTCCTCGTCTTTTGAAGAATTTCTTGAATTCTTTTACGGCCATGGCGTATTCTTCGTCTTCACTATCGGAAGTCAAACTATCTTCATCACTTGATTCCTTTTTGGCTTTCAAGGCAAGAGATCTATTTTGTTCTCTTTTGCCTTTAACCATTTCAGAATCTTTCTTAATTATTACTTCATAAACTTTCAAGTTTCCAATAATTTCATCAAGTGATAGAGATGTTAAATCTTTTGATTCTTCAATTAGCCGTTATTGCCACGCCGATTTAGGATGAAGTGCCTAGAAATTTCCTAACATAATTATTGCTAGCAAAACCTTTCATCAAGTGGCTTTTAGATAGTAATAATTGTGTTAAACTCTAGCAAACGCTTATCTATCGATTCCTCTTCTGGAATCATAAATTGTTCATATTGTTGAACAAGAAGATCTATTTTATTGTCTTTGACTTGACTATTACCTTGGTGAGTGATTAATAAAGTATCCCAAATTTCTTTTGCGGTTTTACACATAAAAATTCTTTCATATTCTTTACGTGGTAAAGCATTATAAATCACCATTTTAGCTTCATTATTTTTTGCAAGTTTCTTTTAAGATCATCGTTTTGTTTATCAAATGGTACAATTTCATCCTTTTTAGTTTCGGGATTATTTTGAATAGGAGAAAAATCACCATAGGTAATAACATGTCAAAGATCTAGATATTTTGATTTCACATAAGTTTCGAATAAATAAATCCATCACTTTTAAATAGTGGTGGTCTTTGCATAGATTGCCCTTCTCAATATTTTTCCGATTCCATAGATCGATTCAAGTTTTAAAATACAGGTTTTTTTAAAAATTTGTTTGACGTTGGACTACTTGATACCAATTGTGGAAAACTAGAAGGGGGTTGAATAGTTTACCGCTTTTTAATTTGACGTTTAGTTTGATTATAAAAACTTAGATTCGACTTTATGTGAATTCACAATGTGCATAATATGAACAATTTAACTAATCAAATAAGTAATGACAAGATATGAAATAAGTATGCAAGATAAGAGATAAGAGATGGAAAGATCAAACCACAACACGAGGATTTATAGTGGTTCGGTAACGAAGCACCTCTTCGCCCTACTCCACTCCCCGAGCACCAAACTCGAGAGTTTTCTTCACTATGTCAACAAGCTCCCTTTAGGCGGAAAAAACGTACACAACTTAGCTTTTATACAATTTCAGGGACACTATGCGAATATTCGAGTTCTAATCCTAGTAGAAACAATTATCACAAAAACCTAAACCACACTACTTCACGACAATTCACTACTTCGCTTCACCACACAAACTTTTTCTTCACTTCACAACTTCTCTACCCTTCACAACTTTTCTATACTTCTCTTCACAACTTCACTTCAACTAAACACTACCTTGATCACACCAATCTAACACTACTTACTAAGATCACCCCGATCTAACTATACTTACAATGATCACCACAATCTACTTAATATACACAACTACGATACACACCTTCACAATATACACTTATGATTTACAAGATATGATACAATTGCAACAAGGTTGCAAGGACACACACTAAGCTATAATACTTCTTCACTTGATGGTAGGAAGTATTCTTCTCTTGCACTTGAGGATCAAAGCTTGGATCACTTGGAAACAAAGCTTTATGATTAAATGATCAAAGGAATAAAAGGAGAGTATAAACTGATTTAGAACAGAAAGAAAGTGTGTGCAAAAGGTGAGAAAATCAGTGGGGAATAGTCCAGTATTTATAGGCAAACTGAGTTGACTTTTTGTCTGGCCGGTCCCCTTAAAATTAAGAGGAATGCCCGTGTATTTAAGGGGGTCGGCCAAACCAGGACGCTCTCTTTTTTATCTTTTTCAAGGGAGGTGTTTTCTGGAACATTTTTAGCCGTTTTTAGGTAGAAAATTTGAATTCAAAATATTTATTTTGAATAAAACATTTCTTTTATATCTAAAAATGTTTTGTAAAAGTTATAAAAATGTTTGTGACATTTTTATAAAAAATGTGAGGTTGAATAAAAATTCCTTTGATCATAAAATGAATTAAGCATTTATTTATTCATACCTTTAAGTGATTAAATTATCGAAATAAAAATTTACTACTAATTACGTGTTTACAAATAATTTTTCATTAATCGTTTTTACATTTTGTGATTATCAAAACATAGAGAGGTCAAAAAATATTAATAACGTTATTAGGCATTATTTCTATTAACAATCTCCCTATTTTTTATGATTACAAAATCTAAACTCATTAAATATAAATTTATTTTTAAACAAGTATTTAGTGAGTTTTATTTCCGTTTCTCCCTCTTTTTTGTAGAATCAAAAAGGCTTCATCGATGAATGTAAGTAAAACTGACAGAATAAATGCTCCCCCTTGATGTGTACTCCTCCTCTTTCGAGAGCACCAAAGAATCAAGCTATGGTAACTTTGCTACAAAAACAAGTTAGAGGAACAACACTGATGTTTCTAACATATAACAAAGAAAGGGAAAATGCAAGATATCAACCAAAAAAAATTACACTTTAAAGCATAATACCAAAGATCATTCATTAAATATAGAAATTGTGTATAAATAACAATCATGCATACA